>VZTJ01000306.1:2219845-2258117 GCA_013397795.1 Orthonyx spaldingii | reverse complement strand
AAAAAAAAAGAAAAAAGAAGCAGCCCTGCAGTTTCTGTATTTTCAGATATTTCCAGGTCTTACTTTCCCACTATGATTTTCACACAACAAACTCGGGCTTTCCCAGACCAGACAGATGTGGAATGTATCTGCTGGATTCCAAGGTCATGGAATTATCCCATATGAGATTCCTGGCACAGAGGTGAAAAACTTTAAGCACCATGAAACAATTGTTGCCATAAAGAATTATATTTTGGCAAGCGTAAATCATAACAGATGTACGGTTTCTAACAAATAAATTTGCAGTTGTGTCGTGCACTGCCACACTGTGTACCCAGCAGTGGGGAGGATTTATTCATCTGACTTCAGATAACGCAAATATTTTTAGCCAGCATTTTAAAGTGGTGGATGCAAAGGCATGTGAGCTTTGTGGAGTTAAAAGTCCCTTTAAATGAAATGCCAGTTGAACAGGGGCTGGTTTTATTCCCGACTCGTGCTTTGCCACTGACTCCAGCTCAAACAGTAGTTCAAACTAGTGTAGTAGTGCTCTGAAACTGGAAAGAAAAGAGGTTTTTGCTGTTGTCTAGGTTACTGAGAAAGGTAGCGACAATAGTATTAAAAATAGCGGTTACGATCATGTACCACTCTCTTAAGTTCAGCTTCCAGCTTGGCTGGGTGGCACAGTACCTCGAAGTCTCTAAGGCAGCTGCCAAAAATGCAGGGACCTGCAGCCTGCTGGGATTTCCAGCTCCCACCCCTCCCCTGGCAGCTCGCTGGCATCACTTGTCACGAGCGAGCGCCGTGCCCGGCACACCGACCCTGTCACGGGACTCACCCGCTGCGCCCAGGGACCCTCTGAACCTCAGCTGCACACCCAGAGCTTGCTGAGCTGCTGCCATATGGCCCTAATCCTCACAAAGTTTGACATGGTTTAAGAAAAATGTGTGCACAGACGCAAACGTGCGCAGGTGGAGGAGGAGAGGACAGCAAAAGGTTCCTGACGGGGCCACGCTGCACCCGAAGAGCACCGCTTGTAGCTGCCCTTTAAATGTGCAGCCTGTCATCTGCTCCCAGGACAGGTTGGTTTAAGTGGTGCAGAAAGCATAGAAATAAATCTGCATGAGAAGTAAAACATTTCCAATTAATAGCTGGTCGAGCTGCCCAGCAATCGCATGCAGCAGCCTAAAAATAAAAGACCTAAAAATAGAAGATAATTCACAGGAGACAATTCAAGGAGAAATGGACCCATGGTATCAAGGACTTTGGCATTAGATTTTTGGTTTTAGCTTTAAAAACCTAGTATATTTAATTGCAGACTAGTGGTAAGTTACAGGGGGTTGTTGCACCCTCCTCTGCAACTCCTTTGTGAAAAGCACTTAATAAAACCTGGGGATTTGTGTTCTTCCTTATTACCTTGCTGGTTAGAGAGGAGGCATGGTCAGGACATCTGATTTGCAGTCTCACCTGTCCAGTCTGTGTGCAGAACATTGCCCTCCCCGTTTCCCCATCTGTGGGAACAATTCTAATGACACTTGATAAAGGTGAGGAAAAGCTTAGTGGGAAAAGGCATAAATATCTGTCACTACTGAAACCAGGCCATGGGAATAGCAAAATTGACAAATAAGGGAAAAAACCACCATTGATAGTGCAGAAGGCTTTTCAGAATTAAGGCATAGAGCTGCCTCATTGACAGAAATGAGTGAAATTAATTGGTAATGATTACTTTTCTAGCACTATCCTTGGCTGATCATGCTGGAAACAGCCCAGTAATCCTCAGGGGGGGCTGTTCCTTCCAGGCTGCTGTTGACATTTCAAGTCAGGGCCACAAACTGGCTCCGGTCTGGGCAGGATCCGCTGTGAGTTCTTGACGAGAGCGTACTTGAGATAGTGTCCTGTAGGTGAAATCAGTGTTTCCAGCCCCGCTGACACTCTTGGCACGCTCTGGAGCGTCTCTGACCAGATGCAGTTCAAAGCCTGGAGGTGGAACAGTGTTTGTAAACTCTTCCTGCCATGGTAACCTGCCCCTGCCTCGGAAGGGCACCCGGTCCTGCACAGAATTGGGCCTTTCTATAGGAAAACTCGACTTGAGTCTTAAATTACACAACAAGCATCTGAAGATTTATGATTTAAAAGCTCCTTAAGAAGGAAAAGAAAAAAAAAAAAAAAGAAGAAGAAAAATAATAGCCCAATTGTTTCCTGCCCTAAATCGTTGCTCTTTGACATTCTAACCTAAGAGAGACCCCTTTGGCACCTACCCCTGCGACAGGCAGGAGGACTACAAAGTAAACTCCTTCCGTAGGGATAATGAAGTCACTGCCTTAGGCACACTCTGCTATCACACCTGATAATCTCTTTAAAACACAGTGCGATTAATTATTAATTAGGAAGATGAATGTTGTCTAGAAAAGGAGTTTCAAAGGCTACAAATCTGAACTGCTTAGTGTTACCAGGATTTTGTTGATACCAAAAATATTTGTCAAAGGCAGTCTGCAGCGACTCCTAATGTACCCAATAAACAAAATATCCTGAATAAACAGAGCCAGCAGGCACCAGGGCTCTGTACTCTGCTTATTTTTAACTGCACAGACATTGTTTCCCACAGAGCCCTTTCAGGAAGGCGATGTTCGATTTTCTTGATATCACCCAGTTGTGCTGGAGCAGCAGCATTTCCATTGGCCCTGCCACAGAGTTCCTCTGCCTTCAGGATCCATCTTTAATGGCCAGCTGACGTCAAGGATGGAAAGTTGGGTGTGTGGTTGGGTCCCATCCTGACTAGGGATGGAGGTGAAGTATTTTGCTGAGTCAAAGGGACTGAAATGTCAGCTAAGTCCAGCTCTTGTTAAACTCAATTTAACTTAGACTTCAATTGCATCAGGCTGCATAGCTATGGAATAATATTTCATAGGAGGCAAATGGCTGCTCCCTTCCTTCTTCCCACCAGCCATAGAGGACCTGTCAGTGACTGCAGCTTTTGGCCTTTCCTTCCAGCTCTTTCTCCAGCCCCACTAATAACCACTGCAGTGCAGTCGTCTCTGGTGAATTCTGCAAAACCTGAAACCTCACAAGCGATGTACAATGGAGTGTTTTCCTAAGAATTTTGTGAAACTTCAGATTAGCCACTGTTTCTAGTCTATTTTAGAGCTTTGCAGATTTTGTTCCTCATTTGTGACAGAAACCAGGACAACTGTATGTAAATTCTGTGAGTTGCTATGAACCCAGAGAGTGGAGAGTAATATATAATAGTTTGAAAATGTACAGTTAAAAAAATACTGTCAAACCCAGTCATGACTCAATCTTGAGTCCACAACCAGATTTAAGTCCTCTTGCTTCATCCTTTTGCAAGACCATTAATGTCAGACAGCTTTTATGTTAGGAAAATGAATCTTTTTGAAAAAGAGGTCTGATGGAAAGGAAAACAGTGTAAAAGCAATGTACACAGCCAATAGTTTGTGATGGAAAAGAATTTTCACCTGGATTGGCCTCTCCAAATAGTATGAGATAAATAATTTTATAATTAAATAATTTTAAGAGTTGTAATAACTGTGGTCTATAATACATGTAACCTTTTAACCAGCTCATTCCTTCTTACCTACCCGAACATCTCATGAAGGTCACAGGGTTCTTATCCTCACCACACCTTCTGATGAGGTGTGTGAAGCAACCTCTGTGTTGCACGCTGTGATCTGAAGCACAGGGCACAAGATTTGGGATAGTTCTTCATTCCTGCTGAAAACAATCAATGGGAATTAGACACCGTGAAGGTCTGGACCTCCTTGAAGGTCCGGACCTTCATGATTTTTTGCCCATGGACAGTCTAAGGCAGAGAAACAGTGGGAGCCTATGGCCAGCATCCCATCATTAATGGGCCATCCTTATTCCTTTAGGTTAAATGTTACCACCCAAAATTGATGGGTGTTATTTTCTACTGCAGGTTATGTGGCAGTCACTTGCACTTTGTATTGCTGGCAGAAATGTGTTGATTTCTTCCCTTGTTTTTGTAGAAAGGTCTCTTTCATAAATCAAAGGTTGGCAAATAATAAAAATCCAACATTATTTACTGGCTAAAGGAATATTTGCAGTGTCTTTGGCTACATAGTTCAAAGGATTTGTCTTCTTTTGGAAAGTAGCCCTAGAACTGCTGATCCTTAGCTCTAACATGAAAGCTGTCCCAGGAATGATGCTATCAGCAGTCCCCGAGGGCTGGAATGGCAGCTGAGGAGTGATGTGCTGGTGGTCTTCCAGGACACTGGGAATGAGGACATTGCTTATGTCAGCACCATGAGGTACACACAGGACTTGCTGTGTTTCTCTGTGTCTTTGGGATATTGATAAACTTAGATATCGAAGCACAATTCCCAGGAGGATGCAGTGTAGCCACACCATTTCCAAAGGCTTAGAAGTAATTTTCCCAGCCTCTTTTCACACATGCTATACCCAGCATAAAAAAAAAAGTATGAATGTTCCCCCGGTTCACTTTTGACATGACAACTTGTGTAGGAGTCTCCAGTCTCATTCAGCTGTAATTTAAAACATCTGATTTGTAAACCCATAAAACTGAAGTTTGTGCCGGAATGACAGACACACCCTGGCCCTGTACCACTATGGGATACGTGCAAATCGGGGAAATCGTTTGGTGTGCAGAGAAGAAAACCCCAAAGTTAGCAATTGGTAGTTTCATTCTTAATATATGCATGCCCCATTTGAATTTGCATAAAAATCAGAGTGCAAGATTTTTGCAGTGTTCAGAGCAGCCTGTGACTTCCTGCTGAGCTAATACCAGCTTTAGGGTATGGTTGGTGCTCTTTAGTCCTGTCCAGTAGTGTTTTCCTACCAGGCCAGTCTGCAAAAGCATTGGAGGTCCACAGGTAATGAAACACCTCTGCATGGGAGTAAGGAGAGCAGCACAGGCTGTTTACCCCTCAAGGTTTTCAGGATCCCCATAAGCTCCTTTGGCGCTGGAGCCTGAGCTCACCAGCCCTGATTCAAAGCACTTCATCAATGTGAACAAGAACTTTATGGCCCCAGGCACGTTAAATCCGAGCTGAAATTAAAGGCATCTGCTGTGTCAGGAGCTGGGAGCTCTGTCTTGAGTAGAGCTTCTCTGTCTTCAAGCAGAAACACTGCAGTGTAAACAAGGCCTGAAATATAGTGGTGCTGAATCTAGAAGAAGAGAAATGGAGAATTTCCCAATCCCTACTGGAGTCCATTGTTTTCTCTGGATCATGTTAATGCTGTCCCTTAGTGGAATAGCTTTTGTCCCTCCTCTGCAAAGGTATCATTGAGTTGACTGTAGATTTGCTGCAAGAATATAGCCCTTAGGGCTCCTTCATTAGCTGTGCAGTGTGGATTTTCTGGAACATGCAAGACCATTCTCAGTGTGCTCCAGCATGAGGCAACTCTGAGTTTGTGAGGTTTATTCCTTCTGAATTTCAGGATTTGGTCCTTTGAATGCACAAGATCCACCAACTGAAAGGACTTAAAGAGAGCTTTCCATGGGGGATTTTCCTGATCTCTGAGATAAACTCTCTTCTCTCCTTCCTCCAGTTTACTCCAAGTTTTATTTCCTGCTCAGAAGCTGTTGCCCTTGCTGGCCACAGCTGCTCTCCCAGCCCTGGTCACAGCATTAGTTATGAGACTTTAATGACAATGTCTGCCTCAGCCTTTTGCTTGGTCTGGTTACTTCAGCATCTACAGAATGTTTTCACAAAGAAGCAGATGGTGGTAGGAGTAATTGGGCCGTAAAACAGCATTAACAGCTAAAAACGATTTTCACCAGAAAGGATTTTGCGGGCAGGGTGAGGGAGGTTCAGCACTGTTTTCGTGTTTTCTCTCCCATACATTCACCCCTGCCCTGGCTGTAGGTGGTAGCTCTCTGCTTCCAGGAGATGAGCCCTGTCAGGTCAGTCACAAATATGAACAGTTGATGAATAACCCATTATAAAGTCACTTTTATGTTGACTCAGTGGACGTTTCCTGGCTTCAGAGAGAGTCAAGATAATGGCTAGCTTTGTAGAAAGAAAGAATCTCTAAAATGCAACATTTTTTTTCCTTTGTGACTTTTATTGCTTTGTACGCTGACATGTCTGAGGGAGGAAAACAGGCCTTTGTTGCCAATAATCCACAGCGCTTGGCACAGAAGGTCTTTAAAATCTGGCACCAGGATGAATATTAATTCAGTTGTTTTCCCACAGAAGCTACTGATTAGTCAAGGCCAAGTATCCCTGAGATGATTCATTAAAACCAACATCTGAGCCCACCTTTACTGAGTAGCTCTGCTTCTTGTCACCCCTGCAACAGGTGACTGAATGTGTAATGGAAAGGGCGACCAAAATCCCAGTATGGAGTAAAGATAAAAATGCAGAGGAACCCCAAAGGCTGTGGTGCAACTGCTTCCCAGCTTTCTGGGCTTGGAGCCAGGACAACTAGCCAAGGAGGATCACACCCCAGGCAAGGGGTTCCTCCCATGGCTCAGGGCTGGTATCCTTGTTCCTCTGTCACCATCCCCTCGCTCCCAGCCTTCCCAGTCCCAGCTGGCAACTGGTGGTTTGAAGCAGCATGGGACCACCGTGGCACTGGGGCTGTGATGTCCCTCTGTCTGATGATGGGGGATGATGATGATGGTGGTGATGGTGAAGTCATGAGTCCCCCAAGGTGTGGATATGCCTCTGCTGGACACCTGCGTGGTCCAGCCTGACGGTAGCTCTGCCCCTCTACCTCAGGGGCAACAATTTGAAGTCAATATGCTATAAAATTTAAAGTCTTGCTCCTGTAAAGTCTTTCAACAGGAAAGGCTTAACAAAACAAGAAATCCCAATTTTTTCTTCTTTGTGCAAAACCCACTTTATTTCACCTGAGTATTGCAGGGGTCTCCACGCACAAAGCAAATTGCAGTTGGTGCAATTTCTTTCGGCTTTTCACTGCGTTTACAGTTCTCTCTCTGTCTGAATCTTGATTTCTTCCATTTAATAACATTTCTTTTACTTCAAGAGGAATACGTAGGTACAGCACAGGTTTCATGCAGGCTGTATCAAAGAAACACTGAAGGGAAAGATTGTCTGAGGTACTGCAACAGGAGGATGAACAAAATGACTGAAAAGGTCTTCCCGTATCAGACATCTATGATCTTAAATACTGAACGATCAAGACAAAGGCATTTCCTGGTGATTAATGATGGGCTGGGTGTAGTCATGTCTGGGCCTTAACCCTGGCCTCCTGTGTATCCCTAGGAAATGCCCTGTGGCTTAGTTCTTTCTGCTGTTTTAAGCTACACTTGGCTTATGATTGATTGTCATTTTTAAAAGTACCTTAATGTTTGTGGCTATTTTGGTGACTGCTCTAGACAGCTTTGTTCCTCTCTCCCGGGTCTGGGTGTTATTCCTAAACTAATAGTCCTAAACTAATATAAACATGTCTGACTAGCAAAGAGCTGGGAGTTTAGGCATGTGTAGGGCAGTCTGATGCAGGTGTGACATAAAACACGCAGCAAACTGCAGCTTGTTTGGTACCAGCCGTGGCTGCAGAGATGATGTCCAGGACCTCTGCCAGCTGGGCAGGGACAGGTGCTTTCCATCTTTGCTAGAATTTGATGTGCTGTTGAGAATGATGGCCAATAAGATTAATGTTATATTGACAATGTAGTGATGATCACTGACAGTGTAAAGGTGCTTTTGGCAGCACCTCTTAAGGAGACTGTGTAGGTGTCAGGGTGCACAGCTCGTTACTCTAACGTTGCCTTCAGAGCTTCTCTGACCTTGCATTATTAATCCTAACCCCATTCCCAAGGTGAAAATTCCCTGAAATCTTCCTGAACATCCCCTGAAATCAGTGCAACTCCAAATTTACTGAGTCACAACCAAATTAAAAAAGCTGGACGTGTAAAATGTTGCATATTTGTTCTCAAAAGCTCTCAGCAGCTCATTTCCTTGGGCACTGCCTTGTGCTGTATTTGCAGTGAATCCTAATGGATGCAGAGAAGAACTGGCTTGCTTGAGATAAGCAAAGCCAACAGCCACCACTTTTCCAGTCAGTGCAAACCTGGGGGCTGTTCCTGCAGCCTGTTCCCACCATCACAACTGGCTCATCAGGAGGGATAGCCATGAAAGGAGAGTTTTCCAAACTGGACTGAAGTTGCTTGAGGTTTCACATCAGACAACTGAACTGATTTTTATGACCCTTTTTTAAAGTGGAGGGTGAAGCATTGGCTGACAGGTCTCCCAGATTCACCAGGCAATCACTATTTCATAGAATCATAGAATGGTTTGGCTTGGAAGGGACCTTAAATATCAACTAGTTCCAGCTCCCAGGAATTTCCAGGAGTTTTGTAGCATTTTGACCTTTTGGCTCTCCTTAAGTTAATGATTTGGAGATGCTCTAGGAAGCAGTTATGATTAAATAAGATGCAACTTAATATGGTCATGCTGTTATAGTGTAAGAACATGGCCCAGACAGTGTTTGCAGACAGGTGAAGGGTGGATTTTATTAGATGTACCTGGGGAAATAGGCAACGTGAAGACAGCCATATGCCCAAGAGCTCTTCTCCCTTTTTCTAGCTCTGCTTGTTGATCTAATAAAATATATTACTTCCACAAACCTCATCTTGCCTGCAATTAAATGAAATCCTCCCAGAATCATACTGTGTGACAGATCTTTTAATTCATTTCAGATCTGCTGTAGCTCCATCCAGTCCCTCTGCTTCGCCGTGGGAGCAGCAGCGTTTTGTGCCACTGCACAGCCCCTTCCTTCGCCTTTTGTAGTAACTGTGCAAAGATTTAATAGCAACACATTAATGAGGGTTTGTGTGGCTGTGGAGTGGGGGGAAACTTATGTTTTGAAGGTGTGAATTATGGAGTGTGCGGATTAACAAAGTGAGACAGAGCAAAGGTGTGTTCAGAGCTGCCATTGATGGAGTTAATGGCAATCGCAGATGGATCAGCCTGACCTTCCCATCTCTGATTCCATACACTGCACTGCCCTTTGTGCTGGGTGGTGAAGAGGAAAATAAAATAGGCTAGAAAAACTTTCTGAGCTCAAAACTAGGATAAAAATGTCGTATTTTGAGGGCATGGGGAAAAATTCATCTGTGCTTTTTTAGAAAAAGCAGTAAGTAAAAAAAGCACGAAATAAATCTGGAAATATAAAGTAGTAACTTCCTGATTATGAAAACTGAAATTATATTCTTATCATTTTAATACCTTCCCCTTTTTAACAATTATGCTTTATCCCAGATGGAGCTTCACTACTTTTTATTGATGGCTCTATCTTTAAAATGGATGATTAAACCAGCAAAACCAAACAATCAGCATGACTGACTTTTAAACCAAAAAGTTTCTAGAAATGTGCTGTGTTTCCCATCCCACCCCCTGCCCCTGGTGAAGCCCATCCTGCACTGCCTGTCCCATCCAGGGGTAACACAGGCTACCACATTTTACCTTGTGCCGCCTGGGAGTGATCCCATCTGATCCACTGAGCTGGAACAGAGGAAAAAAATACAGAATTTCAGTTTTTAGCACCATGAATCATACTTGCCTTTTGTAGCCAGGCTATTAAGGCCAAGTGCTGGCTATAGGATTCACACTTAAATATAAAACCAGGGCCCCTGAAGCAATTAGTGCTTGTAAAACCCTGCAGGATAAGGCCTGGGAATCCCAGTGTTGATCCAGATGGGTCATTGTCTTCACACTGTAGAATGTCTCCCTCATGCATCTGTCGGGTCTGAGAGTTTAAAAGTGAAACATCTATCAAAATCTCATTACTTTGGAGAGGATGGGAGCCCATGGATTATAAACCCTAATTTATTTTTTATATCTTAAATCATGGTGCCATACCTAAGGCATAAATTTTTGCAAAACGAACCACTGGAGCATTTTGAAGGAGTTGGATAAACACTCCCAGCAGTGCTCCGGAGCAGTGCCAGAGGGGCAGGCAGGTGCGTGGGGTGAGGATGGCAGAGAGGTGAGGATGGCACAGTGCTTTGGGAACTCCTACTCTTGTTGTTTTTGCAATAGGATGCTCGTATTTACTTGGAGGAGAGGAGAGAAGGTTAATGCTATCAGTTTCTGGGAATACAGGCACTCCCCAGTGACTGAAAGAGAATATTCCTGGATCCCCCAAAGACCATAATTTCACTCCCAAGTGTCTGCTAGCAGAAAGACATGCCTGTCTGCCTTCAGTTAAATATCATCACAAAGGGCTGATTTATTAAATGGTGTCAACCACCTCGACAGTCTTCGAGCTCGTGCTCTGTAGGGTTTGCTTGGTGGTGTAGGAGGCTGAAATGGGTATCAGTGTACAAGGCAGTATTTTAAGTTGAGCAGCACTAAGCAGCCTGATCCTGCAAATCTAGGATCATGCAGCTTGTTTCAGAGATTGTTCTTGCCAAGTTTTGTGTGTCATTTAAGGAGAAGTCTTTCCCATAGAGACCAAATGCATTTTGGAGTGAGAGTGATGAGCCCCTGAATCCTTGCTAGATAATACCCTTACCTCCAGGGACAGGGCCCAGAGGATTTATTCAGTCCTATCATTTGTGGGAGGTGGGGGGTCCTAAAGCAGGAGAAGGACAGAAAGCTCAAAAACTCCTTTAGAAGGCTATGATAAGTATAATGAAGTGAAAAACAGCCACAAAACTTGGGATGAGGGCAAGGGTAGGGGTGAACACCGAATTCATTTGGTACGATAACTTTATTAGATATATGGGTAATGAAGGACTGCCTCTGTAGTATTTTATTCTGTATTATTTTATTCTTTATTTTTTTATTTCTGTATTATTTTTGCCCCAGTTGCACTGTTTGTCTACATTTGGGCTCCTCCTCTACTGGAGTCAGAACAGTGCTGATTCCAGAGATAACACACACAAAGTGAAGGTGATAGAGACAGGCAATTATAAAAACATCTTTGTTTCCCGGGGTGGACAGCCTTCCCGTGAAGGTCACTCTGACAATGTTCCAGGATGTACTTGTGGAGCTGGTGGCTGGTGCAACGAGGGGCCAAGCGGTGTAATCAGAGCTGACATCTGGGTGCTTGCTGTCAGGGCGTCAGGAAACTTGTTTTGCTCTGTGAGAGACCTGCTCTCACTGGGCAACGGGAAAAGCCAGTGTGACTGTTAAAACAAGAGTGGAAAAAATATGGATCTGGAATATGCATTGCTCTATCCTGCCAAGCCAAGTGTTTATTGTGGAGGCCAGACACATCTGTCCTTCTCCAGCAGATATGGTGTTTCTTGGATTAAAAAGGCCGACTGTAGTGGAACAGTGGAAGAAATTGCTTCAGAAGGCTGGCTTATTGGAGTCCTATATCACATGGACCCTGTCAGAAAAATATTAGCCACAATAAAAGCTGACACTCGGGGAGATGAAAGCAATATTGCTTGATATTGTGATTACCTTTATAGCAGCATGCTGAAGGTGAGCAGTGGGGAATTGAGTCCTTTCTTCATTTGACCTGGGTGGTCACTATGATTACTTCAGGGACGTTTTTTTGTTTTATGTAATAAAACATCTGTAATAAAGGATTTAAAAAAAAAATAGTTTTGGGAAAGGAACTGGAGAGACATGGATTGCAGACAGCTATTTGGGTCAAGGGGTTAGGTTTTTGCCAGGCTCCAGATGGAGATGGAGAGGAGGACAGGGGCTGGAAGCGGCTCTGAAGCTGAATCCATCTACACTGCACAGGCAATGAGCACAGCCTCAATTTACTGAGCTGCACCTGATCCAAGGTTTGGCAAGAGAGAGATCGATGCAGGCATTATTCCCTGTGTGCGGTGTTTCTGAGAATGCTGCTTGTGACTGTGGGTCTGTTCTGAAAGCTGCAGCAAGTGTGAATAACAATGCTCATCACACTATCTCTGCATTTTCATGCCCTTACAGATTTACTGGAAATCTTGGAAAACTGCAGCTTTGGTGGAACAATTTAGTTATATCAAGGATAAGGATTTTTTTCTGGAAACTTGACAGAAGAAATAAGATTTTTTACTTCCTGGAGGTGCACAAGTTTCTTTTGGTGGAAGGAGGCTGCAGGATAGTTGCAGCCAGTGAATGTTCACTGAATACTCTGCACTGGAGGGAGGTTTATTTTTTTCAAATACAGTTAAAATAAAAATATGTTAACATTTGGCCTTTTCCCTATGCTTTTGGTTTGGACTCAGAAGATATTCTCATATGTTACTGTAATTTTCTTCCAAAAAAGCAGATACCTTCTCTGTTCCTCTACAAAAGCTTTATGCCACAATAATTTAAGATTTCCTCCAGGTCAGAATATTTCTGCATGTAAAACTTCTTTGAAGGTTTAAATAGATTGTAACTGAGTTTTGACATGTATTAGCACGTGTCAGGTACAGGAGTTATTAAGGGTAGTGGAGACAAGGCACATTCCATCTCTCCAGAGACTGAATCCCAGGTGTCCAGATCACTACAGGCCACGAGCGGGCAAAGCCACTAAAAAAAAAAAAAAAAATCACCCTTTATTGCAATAAGCATTAAAATCTCCTTTTACCACCCATTTCAGCAGTAGATCAGATGAGGAATAAACTCCAGTTGCTCTTACAAAATCATATCCCAGGATTATCACTGGGAAAACTGCCTTTTTATTCCTTTTAATGTAAATCTTTTCTGTGTGTCTTGTAAGGTTCTGGATCCACACAGAACATATTTTAAAATTATATTAGAGCATACATTTACATTAAAGCATGATGTGCATTAGTTAAATAGAAGTTCCTGAGTTCTGTCCTGTTCCTCTCCTCTTCACGAGCTGAATATGTCTGCATCCAAACAATTCATAACAGAGAAATCACTTGATGGGCTTTTTTTTTTATCCTTTAATTCCTTTCATTCATATATCAGGAAGGAGAGTGATATGCAAAAGGAAATACTCAGGCCTGGGTACTTTTTCAATCAGAACAGGTTTGAGCAAAGCCAGCTGACTCCCTGCCCTTCTCTTCCCAGGGCACAGCCTCCGTCCTGCAGCGCAGGTCCGACAACGAGGAGTACGTCGAAGTTGGAAGACTGGGTCCATCGGATTATTTTGGTAAGAAAACTCAGCTGAGCATGGTTCAGAAAGACAGGGACGTCTGGGTCAAGTACTTATTGTCTTAATTAGTGTTCCACTCTTACATGCGAGGGGTTATGTGTAGGTCAGCCACTGCTCTCAGCGACGCTCAGAGATTTCAGGGAAGCTGAAGCCATTTCTTGGTTTACACCAGTGTAGCTGACAGGAGACAGATCCAGAATCAGCAAAGCAGTCTGAAAGCATTTGTTTTCAAAGGCATTTTACACGCATGCATTATGCATGTGTAATGCATTTGTACTGTCAACGGAATTATGTAAAGTGTCTATCAAGAGACAGATACAGGGAGATGTTCTACAAGCGGAGGGACCAGATGGTGGAATAGGCACCCTCTGAAAGAGAGCAGGGCGTGTGACAGCGTGTTGTCCCTGTTTCAGGTGAGATAGCCTTGCTGCTCAACCGGCCCCGGGCCGCCACGGTGGTGGCACGTGGACCCCTCAAGTGCGTGAAGCTGGACCGGCCCCGCTTCGAGCGAGTGCTCGGCCCCTGCTCCGAAATCCTCAAGAGAAACATTCAGAGATACAACAGCTTCATTTCGCTCACCGTCTAAACGATTCCTCTGGAAAGCTGCCTTCGTGTGACCTTGTGCACTTAAAATTTGCTCTGTGCAGCTCCATAGCTTTATGAAGAAAAAAAAAATAAGAAGTGTGCATTTTATGTGTATTTTTTTCTGTTTATGTAACGTAGTGGATGTCAGCTCAAATCTCATGTATCATGGAAGTGGAAGGGTAACTGTTTGGATAAGACTAGCTTTGGGGAAGGCTGGGGCTCTTTTGGGCTCTTGGCTTGCAGACAGGATTTTTACCTATTGTTGGTTCATATAGCTTAAAACTGTGGGTTCAACTATTTAAAATACATATTAATTTCTGTTCTCTTTATTATCTTTAAAGCTGGTCTTATTCACCTTTTGTCAAGGTTCTTTGATCAAGTGATGTGAAAGGTGTCCCTGCCCATGGCAGGGGGTTGGAACTCGATGGCCTTTCAGGTCCCTTCCAACTCAAACCAGTGTGTGACTCTGTGATATCTCTCTGCCTGTCACTTCTAAAAGACTTTTCACTGGTTATGGACTGGGGGGTTCTGAAATCCCATGGGATGAGTGGCAGTCTCATTCACGAGATGCAGTTTAAGGGGGAAGGTTGGAGGAAGGTTTTGATCATTCCAGCAAGCCAGGGAAAAGTAAAGCTTTTGAGTGATTTTGTTTGTGGCTTAGATATAGGGGCCATATTTCTCCATGTCACAAACCCTTTTGGGTCTGCTTTGTAGGATATGTTCAGGCAAACAGCCTGCTCCAGTCTTCTGGAGGTCAAGGGACAATGTTTTGTAAGAATTCAAATGGAGCCTTTAGGACCTATGTTATTTGTCCTCAGCTTTTTTTAAATGAGGTTTTACATTAGAGTCCTTAGAAGTCCAGTGGGGGCTTCTCTGCTGAATTAAGTTGGCTTCAAAACTCAGCAGAGTGTCCTCAGCCACTTCTCTGAACATTATATGAAATGCTGAAGAGGTGGTGCCAGGTACACTTCAGGGACAAATACAGCAGCTTGTTTTTAATAAGGTCTACTTAATCAAATTCAAATGCCTTTCTTCTAGTATATGACTAAATTTTAGAATTTTTTAAAATTTTCTGAAAGCCAAATAAATGGTTCAAAATGCTGCTTCTCCTCCAAAAGACAGGTATTGTGTAACAAAGAGCACCAGGATCCTGGAGCCCAGGTCCCTCCAGGGGCCTCACAGCCTTGCTGGCAGTCATTGCTGCCCTGCCTACACATGGGACTCCTCCCAAATGGAGCTTTTTGCAGATCTCTCAAGGCTGGGGATCTGCACAGCCCTCAAGGCTGGGATCATTTGGTTTATGCTTAGCAAAGCTTTACCTTTGCAGGTAAACTTGTCATTGCCAGCAGCAGCAAAGCTCTGCATTTCAGCCACCCGTAATAGCACTGCCTGCCCTTCAGCTGGGGCAAAACTCCATTTCTTCTTTACAATAACATTCTTCTGAGTAAATGCAAACTTTCTGTACCTTTGACATGCCAAAGGTTATGCAGTGAAAGATGGCAGCAATCTCCCCTTTGAAACTAGAGGCGTGGGTGAACTTGGCTAAATGGCTAAAATGAGTCCTACTGACACACAATATGCTTTCTTCTTTGGAATTAACAAATACTAATTGGACGCTTTCCTGTTCACTCCCACCAAGGGCCCAATATTCCAGTAGCTGCCCGCAGTGGTTCTCACAGAGCTAAAAAGCTAAAAAGCTTCTCAGCTTCAAGTTCTTCTCATCACTTAAAGGTGCTTAATTTATTTCAGCATAATTCAGTGGTCCCATTAGTGTATATTCATTGCTGCTATTTATCATGGTTATGTTATGCTACTTGCACGTGTTATTAAATATGACCATTCACAGTTTCCAACCTTGCAATTTTTATCACCTACATTTATCTAGGTAGACCTCCATTCTATATAGATAGGTCAATGTATATGCATTTGGTTATTTGCTGCACTGTTTTTGTATTCTCTTGTGCAATTTTTAAAAGAAATATTTTTTAAAGGTTACCAGTCATTCAAGTATGTTCTTTTACCTGTTGCATTTCTGTTGTGTTGGTAAAAAAATTGTGAGTGTTTCGCATAATATGCAGGACACATCCCTTTTCAAACACCAGGTATTAGCCTCACTGTTTAGAAGTTATTTGAGCACACAGACACACTGCAGATTCTTTGCTTTAAACCTTTACAGCTCATGGAAAATACATTTGAATTATGGTTCTGTTATAAGCAATCTCAAGAGAAATGTAACTGTCTAACACCAGGATTCCTGTGCTTTAAGTGGAACAAAATTATATTCAGTGACATTTTGAAGATAATTGGAATATTTGCAGTGGATGATGGGACAGGATTACGGTATGAATAAAATTCTTCTACATTGTATGTGGCCATTGTGGGTTTATTGCTGATGGAAGTCTGCGTGAGTAGATGTCATGTTCCAGTTAAAATCTGCATATCATCAAAGCTTTGAGCTCTACTGAAAATAATCAGATGCAAAGGGACAAAAAATAGACCAAGATTCCCAGTGCTATATATAGTAATGGAAACCAAACTGGTTTTGTGGAGGATTAGCATGAACGAAAAAAATTCATCTGTTTAAATGTAACCATATATGTCTGTATAAAGAAATAGGGGTCCAAGGTGTCTCTGGGACCTTCCCGTTGTTGTCCAGGTGCCAGATGTGAAACCCTCAGGACTGATGCTGTGCCTGTCATACGGCCAGGGGGAACACCTGGGGAAAAACAGGCTCTTTCCTTCTCAAATACCAGTGCTGCTCCTTTTCCCCCAGTATTATAGCAAAGCCCATGGTCCCAACCACACCAGGGATCTGTCCCAGTCATTCCTCTCAACTTTTGGCCACACATGGATTTTTAGAAGTGCAGCTGCCCTGGGACTGAAGCACAGCCCCATTGTTGGCACCAGAGAAGCACTGTGCTGCTGCCCTGGCTTGTGTTCATGCTGTGGGCTGGCCAGGAACTACATGGAGGACAAACTTCTCAGAGAAGGCAGAGTCTCCAAAGGAACCACCTGTACCTCATGCATCAGGGTGCAGGCATGGGTTGAAGAACTGGAGAGCATGGCTTCTAGGTGAGCAGGTGTTCAGTGTGCTGGTAGTGCCACCCTACCTACCAGAGCTCTGGGTGGCCACATCCGTAGGTGTGTTATGGTCCAAGCTTGGCTCCAGAGCTGGAGCTGTCACCCCAGAGCAGAGGGCAGGGCCAGTGGCTCACTCCTTGCAGCTTCTCTGTGGTGGCCCCTGCACAGAAACCTTGGGCGGCTCCCGACATCCAAGGGCTGTCCAGCTTTCCGTTTTTGGAGTGTGTTATTTTTCCCCCCTTTGCTATGATTCAGGAGGGAAGGACTGGTCTTTCCAGAGAATTACTCACATTATGTAGTAATCAAAAGTGACCACTCTGTCTGAGGTCCTTCCAGAAGGACATTACCAGCCCACGCTCCCCAGAAAAGAGCATCTCACCACTCCTCATTGTCATTCTTTTTTCGGTTGGTTTTAATTGTGTCGCAGCCATTTCAGGACTCCTTAGACAAAAGAAAAGACTTTTTTTTTTTTTAATAGAAACTAATTGCACCTCAGGTTTTTACGAGGCCGTGTGGCTGACCCGGCTTTGGTGTGTGTATCACATTACTTCGGCTCGCTCAGGCTTCCCACTGCCTGGGAAGCTCAAGCTTCCCACTGCTTCGTGGCCCTGAAGTGGTGCTAAAGTTGTTGAGTCACATGAACGCTGTGAATCCTTCCTTGATCATCAAGCAAGCACAGCCTGACATTACCTGTTCAGGTGTTGGGGGGAAACAAGAGCTGTTGGAGAAGCAAGTAACCCCAGTTGGGTTATTGGCTGCTGTGTTGTTTTTCTTGCAGTCAGTGGTCTTCGGAAGTGGAGTCACCACACAAAGGGTGACATTTCTCTTGTTGTGAAAGTTGCACAAGGTGTGTGCATGCCACTCAGTTTTAAGTCTTAAGTGGTGCATAAACCCTTTCACCGACCTATTTATGGAAGAAGTGTTTGTTCTTTGTGCCCATTTCTGTAAAGCAGAGAGAATATTATCTTGTGCAGCGACAACACTGTGATGACCTCCTCAAAGAGCAGGTGACTGAGCACCAACCAGCTTAACGTCTCACACTTGATATTCCAAGGACCAGTTCACTAAGTAGACACCAAATTATCCCCTCTTACATTGCCAGGCATGTTTTTTTAACTTGTTTCCAATGATTTGGCAACTCTGACTGAAGCTTCGAGTGCACATGACTGCTCAGAAACTCGCAAGAGCATTTCCAGCCAGAGTCACTTCTGTAGGTCCCTCTTCCCTCTGGAGAAGAAGAGCATATTTGAATATGAGCATATGTGTAGCTTTGAAGATCTGATGTTATGGGAATACGTTGGCTTGGATGCTCCTCCTCCTCCAGGGATTTCTCTGTGGCTCTTTGCTGCTCTGCAGAGTTGTATCTGGGATGCAGCACTCTCACAAGTTGGCCTTTTCTCTGAAAACGCTGCCTGGCCGAAGGAGCTGGCATCTGCAGCAATCTGGTATTTTTCTGAAGGCTGAGGATGTTTTTTGTGCTTGATCAGGCTCCAATACCAGAGTGATTCTTCTGATGTCTGAAAATCTGGATTGAGTTTTTAGAAAAGAGGCTGCACTTTGCCTGGGCAAGGAAAGCAAAGCATGAGCGTCTCCTTGGGCTGCTCTGACTCCTATCTCAGATGTGCAAGGGTAACTTTTCCCTTCTGAGTGTGTCAGCCCCTCCACAGCTGTGCTTTAATCCTTGTTTTCAAGTCACTATCTGCACAAGTATCACAGAGAGCCTCCACAGCCCAGACCACCTGCAGAACATGTCCCATGTTCTTGTGCTTCAGCAATTTGAAGTGTGCAGAGTTCTCTTTAAAAAGTTGTGAGATCTTAAGGAGGAAAAAAATAATCATTTTACCCAAGAAGACTGCTCCTAATCCAGTATAAACTGCGTCCAAACGTGGAACAGTGGCGTGCCATGTTGCTGCATGGGCCAGCAGTGCTGAATGAATTGGCAGATGCTGTGCTGCTGTGTGATCTCTGGGAGCTGGGCTGTGAGAACGCTGCTCCTCTACTCACAGCTTCAGTTCAAAAGCCGAAAGAGTTGTTTTGCCAAAAAAGTGCCCCCCACCCAAGCCCCGATGGATTAAATGGAGCCTCGTGCTGCCAAGACTTGCTGGGTGCATTCACCTTACCCTCGGTGGGTGCTGACAGCTTCCACTCTTCCCAGAGCTGCCAGTTGGAAACAGGATGTATGGACTGATGATGAGGTAGGGAATTTCTCACCACTGCCTGCTGTTACTGGCGCTCTGGATGTTCATGCTGCTGGCTCCAGGGAAATCAAGCCTTTCTGGGAAGTGGCTACTCCCTATCCTCTTTATACAGAAAATGTATTGTTATTATTTGAAAGCACTTTTGTATTGCCCTTAGACTACAAGCATGGCGATTGTTCCATGAGAAGACATCATGGTGCATAGCAGTGAAATACGACGTACAGTACCATGCAGTATGTATTTTCCAGATAAACTGGGGAAACAGTGAAATGGATCTGCAAAGTGGGGGTACAATAGCTGCTTTGCATTCCTCCACATGTGTGGAATTCATGTGCACTACAGAGTGACTCTGTTTCGTTCCCATGTGCTTACGATGATCGGATGATCCGTTGTATTTTCTATCCGGTTTCATTTTCTCCGTTGTGTTTGTGGGCCAAGCACAAAGTCGCAGCGACTTCAGATTGAACGTGGCAATGAATTAGTGCTGGCTAAACCCTCCCACCATTTATTTCCACTGCGGCAGTGAGCGGGAACAGACTCAGCAGCTGAAAAATACAAGAGATTGTTTCTCCTCATCAGCCAGGGGCAGCTCAAGCCGCTTGCCAGATAGAAGGAGTTGGCTGTGCTTGCAGGCTCTGGGTTGTTTGATTGAGACTTCCCAGCCCGGAGGTGCATCTCCTCCTCACCCCACCCTGCCCGGGGAGCCGTGGGAGTGCGGAGCAGGGAGATGTGTCACTGTTCACAGTTTGACTTGCGTAAGGGTGACTCTGGAAATTGCTGCCGGAAGGGAATCTGCATCTCTCAGTGCCAGCTCCCACAGAGATGGAAAAGCCCGGTCTTGGCCCTGCCTGGAGGAAGGAGTTGTGCCCCTGTGCATGGTTCATACGGCTCTTGGCGAGGTTGAAGGTGTCTGAGAAAGCAACAGAGCTGCTCCCCAGCCTGCAAAGCCTGTAAGTCACTGCTAATGGCCACCACAAGCACCATGATCTCTGCTTCATGGGCCAAATTCCCATGGGATGGCAGGATGGTTCATATCCCTGACACATATCCAGTAAAGCATCACACCCTCTCCCATTGCCTGCATGTCTGGCTCTTAGCCCAGGGTCTAGCTTTTAAAGAATAACATGATGAGCAAGGAGGGCTTTTTAAACCTTGGGTTTGCAGGGAGCAGGAGAAGGTACCAAAATGGGCAGAGGAACACGAGAAGTGGCCCAACAAAGGCGCCGTTGTGCTGGCGGGGAGATGCAGCAGAACCTGTGTCCGGATGAAAGCTGCCCTATCAAAATAGCCATAAACAAACCCGCCTCCTCCGCGACAGAAAAGCTGTTGTGCCAGGAGCATATTAAATTGTATATGCTTTTTCTCAAGGCAAAAGAATTGCAGCAGTGACGGCAGCTGTGTGTGCTGGAGCCGAGCCACCGTATTCAACTCGTGAAGGCCTTGCTGAGGACGGGGTGGGGGAAGGACTGTGGATGAATGTATTATTCAGAGGGACCCACGCTGAAATGATCTACCGGCACTGGGGATGTGTGAACAGGGAAAAAAGTGACTGGCCCAACACCACAGGCTGATGTGTTTGCCAGAGGCAGCACAGGTGATGGGCCAGGTCCCCTCCCAGGCTGGGAGCCACCGTCCTGCCGGTGTTGCTGTTTATGGGAGGACACAAGGTGTGTTTTGCCTTCCCCTGGGGAGGTTCCAGGTCTCAGCCTTCAGAACCAGAGCTGGGCTGCAGCCGCTGCTCCAACTTGGATGGAGGAGCAGGTTGCAGGCAGGGGGTGCCCAGCCTTCCCAGTGCAAGGGGGCAGGAGATGGGATTTAAAACCAGTGATGAGCAGGGAGCCGCAGGCAACCCCATCCTGCGTATCAGTGGGCTCCGCTGATGGTCCTAGGTGTGGTGGGTAAATGGGAAATAAAGTGGCCTCATACCCACAGGATGCCTTGTTTCAGACCCCTTTTCTCCCAGCAGGGCTGTTCCCTGCCTGGCTCCTGCCTGTGTCCTGGAGAGACAGGATGCAGAGGGCTCAGGACTCACCCACCAGGCCACCTCTGTGTAAGCATCCCCACACCAGGAGCAAGGGCTTGGAGGGATCCCTCTCCAACCTCTGAATGCTGGTGCACTGTGAATAGCCACAGATGGGATTTCATCACCATTTACACTGTCCCTGCTGCATGTGAACAGAACCTCATTGCTCAGTTGGTTGAGGAGATCTCTGAGTTTGCTGCCCAGGCTTTGGCCTTCACTCCTTGAGCTATTAGAGGTCCAAGCCTGGACCTTACAGCCCAGAGGGGACACACCTGTCCCATGGATGCCCACATCACCCAGAGACCGTCTGTGAAGTACGGTGAGTATCTAAAATCTTTTTCCACCTTGAGCTGCAACTCCTCTGTGAACAAAGGTGAGTTGTGAGAAAAGGATATGGGATGTTTTCCTTGTTAACTCAGGAACATGCTAGGTAGAGACACCTCCTGTAGATGTCCTTAGGAGGGAGTGAAATAAAACAGAATAAATTCAGAAAGGATGACTTCTGTGCAGACACCGTGCAGGTGCCTCATCAAAGATCAGTTTATCCCCAGGCGATACAGTTCAAAAGCTGCAGCAAGGAAATGGGATAGAAGAGCCTGACACTCATCTCGGTTTAAATTCAGTCACTGCAGCTGTCCCGTTCTCTAAGGCAGAAGAGGAAATTTATGGCTCTCCTGCAATGCGAGCAATGCTGTGAGCACCCACAAGGTAAATGCCCTTTTGTGCCTGAATCCCTTCCCTCTCTGAAGTCACTGCATACACAGGGCTAACATGATTCAGTGAAAGAAAACCCATTTCAGTTGCTTTTTAAGCAGATTACAGCAGATTAGTTGGCTAATCTATATGGAATCCTCTCTAACAATTTCAAACTGTAAACCAATCCAGCCACTATTGCATTGCACATAAATATTTACTGTGGATTATATGAAGATTAACCTCAAATGATATTTGCAACAAAGGTTTTATTTTGTGACTTGCTACCTTTAGTAATGTAAAACCTTTGGAAAGAAATATGCCTCCCACAAAGTGTGAATTTAAGGCCCATCAGCTGCACAGTAGCATCTACCAGAGCATGTACACAAGCAGAAACTGAACATAGTACTGATGGCAGGTGAAGGAAGGGAATAATAAAAGCTACTGGTGCCAAATAAAAATGCCAGAGATCCCCATAACATGGAAGTAAGGTCTTCCCTAGAAGATGTGACTTGGTGTTAGCAGCTGACACCTCACTGCTACTCACAGATGGTTCTCCAGCTGCAAAAAAAAAAAGCTGCACAAGGTTTGCAAGCAAAGGGAGTTTGAGGGATGTTATTTAGCATCCTGAGACATGACCTTCCTTGGGTGGTCCATGGGGGTGCACCTGGCCCTGGTGGCTGGTGAGAAACGAGGCAGCCTCTGTGATGAAGCTGTTCCTCTTCCTGAAGAACTGGGGTTCTCGTTGTATCTCCAGGCACGTGGAGAAACCTCAGAGCCACCAGATCAATGCTGCAGAGGCTGCTGCTCACCCAGTGAGGTCCCTACAATCACAGTGATCCCTGGCGTGAAGGAGGGGGTTGCCCAGAGCACCTTTTCCTTCCAAAAAACAACAGGCCAGAGGCCACTGCTGAGGAACCACAGGCAAAAGCCAAGGCAGAACCGTGTTTGGCAGCACATCATGCTCTGAATGGGGTGTTCTGGGGCAGCCAGCAGCAGCCCTGTGGGGCTGTGCCCGGGGCTGCTCAGGCTGGCTGGCTCGGGTACTGCCGCTCCTTGCACAGCACTTGGTTGGGACATGGGGAATGTTGTGTCTACCAGGCCAGTGAAGGAATGCTCAGTTTACAAGACAATAGCTTTTTAGGAAGCCAGAAAAAGTTAAACAGCCTTCCCAGATGGAAGATCATCCCTTTCCACCCTTTGTATAATTAGGGCAGCTTCATACTCCTGTAAAGAGATGATCTGTTTAATATAAGAGGTTTCCAAAGTCTTAGCAAATGAGTATCTGAGAACTGGCTTCTGATGTGGTTTATGTTCTTTTTGATAGATTTAGGTTATGGGAATGTTGGTTACAGAGGCAGTGAGTGATTCATGCTGAAACCATCCCAGTGCTGTCTGATCCATGCTGTCCACCCGAAGGTAAAAGGAGGCTGCAGCCTGTGCTGTGTTAATGCCTGCAGTTTGAGCTGTTCAGTGTAAGTTATAATCGCAGAAAAATTACTGCAGCAGAGAAGAAGAAAGGTTTGTGTTTTGCAGAGAGAGGTAATCCTTCCCAGAGCAACATTTCCATAGCGAGCTGGGGTCTGACAGCGATGCCTCAGGACCTCAAACTGCTGTGCTCCGTGTAAGGAGTTGTGCTGGCACCTTAGGAAAAGCAGGTCTCCCTGGAGAGCCTCTTTGAGCTTGTCAAGCACAAAGCAACACAGACCGGAGCCGATTGCTCTGTGCTCCTGCCCACCTTGGAGTGGTCTTGAAAAACATCATTTCGCCCCGGCTGTGGGTTTGTCTCAGCAGTACATGCAGGATCAGGCCCTTGAGCAGATGGGAGAAAGAAGTAGGGGGAGAAATAGCATTCTCCTCTACGTTCTTTCCTATAGTCAAGCATTTGTAAATCCTGTCTCTATCTGAAGAACATCAAAGCAAGTAAAGGGGCAGAGGGTGGGCTGTGAAAAACCTCAAAGGGGAGCTGCCCTGCAGCCCCAATGTTCTCCCTGGAGCCCATGTCCCATCACAGACCCTTTTTGCCTGGCTGGGGCTGGGCCTTGCTGCTGCCCAGGCTGCCAGCTGAAAAACCACTCCCAGGAGAATCTCAGTGCCACAACAGGAGAGCAGGCACTGAGCGTGGAAAATGGGGTGGACAAAGCCATGGGGTGCCCTGTTGGGCAGCAATGAAGTGGTCACTGCCATCCAGCTGCCTTGCAGGGCATCTCTGTGCTGCCTCCTGTCACAAAGGCACGAATGGTGGGAAGCAGGGATATTCCTCATCAAAATTCATGGATTCCCATTGCACTTGTGTAATTTCTCCAGAACTTGTGTGAGAGCAGGGCGAGGCCACAAGCCAAGAGCTTTGCAGCATCACATACCTTTGTTGCCATGTAATAAGCAGAAGACTTGACACTATTTTGTTTGCAGGTTATCCCCTTCTATTACTCATGTTTCAGCTGTACACAAATCCAGAAGAAAAGTTTGCATCATTTTTGCATCAGATTTGTAGGAGAATTATGGGGGTTCCTTGACCACTTACTCCGCAATGTTAAGATAATTTCAGAGTCTCTGGAGCAGTGGTTTGTGGAGGCATCAGGAAAGCCCCAGGAGGGTAACGCTGGACACCCAGCAGGGCTGTGCTGGACAGCCTGGAGTGGCTCCATAAGGGGCTGTGTGTCCCTCCCAGCCCCACCTCTGCCTCCTGTTTCCGTAAAATCATGGGCATACAATGCCGAGTCCAACTCCTGACCCGGCACAAAACAACCCAAAAACCCCACCCTGTGCCTGTGAGCATTCTCCAAGCACTTGAACTGTGTCAGGCTTGACCGCTTCCCTGGGGGGGGCCTGTCCCAGCGTTCAACCACCCTCTGGGCGAAGAACCTTCTCCTCATGCCCACCCTAAACAGCTTTGTGCCACTTTGCAGTGTTTTGCTGGGGTTGGTTCACACACCCCAGTCCCTGTCCGAGCGGGAGGGAGAGCAGCTGCAGCAGGAGGAGGGACAGGTCTCTGAGGGGGACAGGTGTCTGTCCCCGGCGGCCTTGGCTGAAGGCCGGGCCTCGGGAGAACCGGCCAAGGAGTAGCACCGGCAGCTCCCGCCCGAGATAAGGCAGTGTGCTTTCAGGATTTATTGCCTTTATCCCCATTTACTGCCAGCCTGAATGTTTCAATTATCTTTTTCTGCGGTGGCATTTCCCTAACAAGCAGCGTTATTTTGTTGCTGCTGTTTGGGCCTGGACAGACGGGGCCTTGTTTTCCAAACATGACACACATGCATTGAAAAGCAAGCGGGCCATGGCAAAGCATATTTGGTGTGCCTTGGTGGTTTGAAAGGTTATTATCTGACCCCGCGCTCATCACCTCAGCCCCATAAATCTAGCAAAGGGGCCATTCTTAGCCCTTTAGAAATGCATCCTGTTTCCTCTGCAGTGGACTCATGATTTCATTGCTGACCCTACCGAGTAATTCCCCTAATTCATTCACTCTGAGATTCTTAGAAGTTAATCCACTCCCCTGCTTGACTCTTTTGAGGCAAATTCAGCCCTGGGGCACTTCACCCATAGCTGGGATTAACATTAGCACCAACTTTAGCCCATGAATCCTCCTTTTTGGTTCAGGCAGCATCTCAAATTGCATATTGGCATCAGATGGTTGTTTTTGAGATCTCACATAGCTCCAAGTCCTCCTCTCTGATGCTGCATGTGCTGATAACGAGCCGTGTTAGCTAATCCCCCATCAGGATTCATAATGTCAGGAGAAAAACCTGGTAGAAAAAATGTTCATCACAGTTTGTTCTGCAGCACAAAAGGTCGTTCTGGCTGAATAGTTTGTCAGAAATTTTCCATTTGGTGTGAAAGTTTTTCACGGAAAATTGTGAGTTTCTCTTCTGTGACAATCAGAATATTTCAGTTTTCAATTGCTGCCAACTGTCCCCTGCACCAAAGTGTGAGATGCGAACACAAAAGATCACTTTCTCCGAAAGTGCTCACGAAAAATCTTTCCAGCAGCTCTTCTTGTGACCCTGAGCTATCTATTACCTGCTGAAACCCCTGCAGACAGTCTCTAGACCAGCACAGCACCCTCATGTCTCCAGCTCCCACAGGCAGCACACAGATTTCCATAGGGCACAGCCAGAGTGGTGTTAACTGGGGGAGGATTATCTGTATCTGGATTCCACACAGCGATGTACAAAATTAGATTGTTAAAGGGAAGAAAAGCAGAAATATAAACTGATGAGAGCTTGCCTTATGTTGCTGCCAAATATGATCCTTTTGCATTAGGAGATTAACCTAAAAAAGTTCTGGCCTCTGCTTTTTAATCCGTTTTACATCCCACCCATCATTACAGGCGAGGCTGCTGGCAGATCCGGAGGTGTGTCTGAAGCGATGGGACCAGTGAATGTCCTCAGAAGGGGATGTGTGTCATGTGGGGTCCTGGAAAAACTCCATCACCTTTCCACTGAGCAGGGTGTGATGGAGACAACGTGCTGGGACAACAGAGGATGGATCTGAGCTCTGATTTCAGCCCAGGCAGCAAGTGGGGAAGGAAAAATAGTCAATACAGGGCAGGAGGCTGCTGTGCCACTGTGCCCAGCAAGGGGTGTTTGATGTGCTTCAGCCTGAGCAGAGCCACAGGCTGCCCATCCATCACCCAGGATGTGTGGGAGTGTCCCAGGGGAGCCCCAGGAGAGACCTGTCTGTCCACCACGCAACACCCCCCCAAACACAGCCTTGCAACAGCCTCTGGCAGCCAACACGCTTCATTTTACCAACAGAAAAACACTCGCAACCCCAGTTCCCAGGAGGGCATGATTAAAAGAATGTCTTTTGGCCAAAGGGTGGAAATGGATCAAATCTGCATATTTGCCTCCAGTGGCCCAGGTCTGCTGGGTGCTGGGCAGGTGAGGGGAGGGAGGGCTCTCTGCGGAACAGGGTTTGCCTGGAGCTGCTGCTAAACTCATTTTTTAACGCAGCATTTTCGATTATTTCCTATCCACTTGATACACCACCAAAATAGATCCAGTTCTCCCCTGTTTTAGCCTCTGCTAAAACCCTCAGACCACATCTTCTCCTATAACAAAAAGTATGTGGAATTGGCTAAAAGAGAAACATTCCTGTTCTCACAACACTTAAAAAAAATCCACTCCTTTCTTAAAAAAAATAGCACTTATAAGACTTTATAAAACTGCTTCTGTCCAGAAGGCTCCTACATTGCTCCTCCTCAGCTCAGCCTCGACCCTTTAACCATTGCTGTGCCAAGCCTTGCTGTGAATTATTAATCATCCCAAAATAGCTGCTGAGAAAAGAGGCAAAAAGGGAAGGCTCGATAACAGCAATGCACACAGCAAAATTTATTTTGATCTTACTGAAAGTCTCATAAAATCTCTAAGAGGTGGGGGCAGGATAAGGGCATGATGAATCTAGAGGGATGCAGGCAGGCAGGAGCCCATGGCCTGGTGGGGAGAATGAGGGATGCCTTCACAGACTCGGGGAGTAACCCTGAAAGGGAGGAGGAGAGAGAGAGGGGAAACCGAGCGTCGAGCTGAACTTGCAAATGTTTCTGGCATGAAATCATGAGGGCAAATGCAGAGCTACCCGCCCACCAGCACGTGTGGGGAGCTGCCACTATATGGGGACAGTCCTATATATATGTTTATGTGTAAGGGAGAGAATGGAGAGGGGCTGTCATGGGCTCCTCACCCGAGGGAAAAGGCTCCTGGCCCTGCTGCACAACCCCAGTGCTGTGCAACAGCAGAGGCTAAAGGGCATCAAGGCTCCTGGGATGAAAGCTGGGTGACAGCACTGTTTTACAGCAATGCAGTGACTCTGGGAAGGTGTCTGGCCCCTGTGGATGGGGACTGTGTGTGGGTGTTTGTGCCTGGCCATGGGGTGTCCCTGTCCCTGCAGTGAGGGTGTTTGTGCCCAGCCTGGGCTGTCCCTGTCCCTGTCCCTGCAGGGAGGGTGTTTGTGCCCAGCCATGGGGTGACCCTGTCCCTGCAGTCCCAGCAGGAGCAGAGCTGAACAGACTCCGCGCCTCAGTTGTGGGGGAGTGTTGGGAAAACCGCACCCAAGCGGAGCTGCTGGAGAGAGAAGGACATTTTGTTGTGAAGGGGTTTTTCTTCTTCTCAGATTTTTTTTTCCAAGCTGCATTTCTTTGAGAGGCTTTGTGGACAGTGTGGGCAGAGCCATGTGGAAGGAATTTAAAGGGAGAAGCCAGTTCAGGGTCACGGCCTGATAGGCGAATATAAACCAAACAGTTGTGGATGGTACGAAGCAGCTCCCTGGGGCCAACACAGGGCTGTGGATGCATGGGGTAGGACCAGCTCTTAGGAGTGCAGAGAGCAGCACTGCCTGGCTGTGGGCATCCCACTGCCAGGAGCACTGGGGGATGCCTGGGCAGCCAAAACAATGACCACAGAATGAGAGCAACCTGCACAGGGTGGCAAGGCAGGGCAGGAACCCACGTAACAAGGAGTCCTTTTGGAACACAAGTCTGAGAAGGAGCATCTGAGGGAGCTGGAGGGTTCAGCCTAGAGAAAAGGAGGCTCAGTGGGCACCTTCTCACTCCGTACAACTACTTGAAAGGAGGTTGTAGCCAGGAGGGGGCTGGTCTTTTCTCCAGCAAGCAATAGGACAAGAGGAAATGGCCTCAAGCTCTGCCAGGCGAGGTTTAGATTGGATATTAGGATACATTTCTTCACCAAAAGGGTTGTTAAGCATTGGAACAGGCTGCCTGGGGCAGTGGTAGAGTCACTGTCCCTAGGGCAATTTAAAAGACACGTGGGTGTGGCCCCTGGGGACACCATCTACTTGTGACCTTGGCAGTGCTGGGTTAATAGTTAGACTTGATGATCTTAGAGGTGTTTTCCAACTTTAATGACTGTGATTCTAACAAGTCTGACTGAGCTGATTTGGTCTTGGCCCTTAAGCTGCGGAGGGAGTTCGTGGGCAGCTTTCCAGTGAGGGCAAGGGGAATCTGGGAGAGAGCAGCTGAGTGAACATGGGCTGAGGACAGACAACATCCACACCAAGAAGCCTTGCAAGGAAAAAGTTGTTTGTTCTTTTGTCTTCACACAGAGTTGAAGACTTTACCATTAAGGAGTCTGATGCCCTACCAGACTATTATGGCTTTAGTAAATGAAACCTGGAAGGCTGCATTGCTTTCCTCCTGCTCTGTCTGTAACGACCTTAATGCCGTTTCAGAGTCACCTCTTCTCTGGCACCTGTTTCTTTTCAATTCCTGCACAGCGAGGTTAGAAAATAACCATCAGCAGGAAGGAAAGCTGTGCTGCAAGAAACTGTAGCTTAGTTTAGTAAGGTTTTTGGCTCCTATTTGCATGGCCAGATTTTGTTCTCACAGTGTTTTAATCTTAGGGATGCTCCAGACACAAATTCTTACTTGCTTCTTATTTTTCTGTTGACACTTTGGCAAAGTTCTCTCACCTCTGAGGAGTCTCTCACCAGGTACACGTGGGATCAGTCAGACCTCTGGGACTGCAGAGTTACGGTTTTCATGAGACTTAGCCACGAGGCAATTTTAAAAATGGCTTGAAAGGTAATTTGGGAGTGAAGGAAATGTCTTTCCTGTGGAAGCCAGGTGGGCAGTGCTGCAATTAGAATTTCCCTTGTTGCAGACTGTGCACAAGCACTGCTGGGGACTGCATCACCCATGTGCAGCAGGTGACATTTCCTCTGTTTTGGGGGACCCTCACACACCTCTTCAGGCCTCCCAGCCAAAGCAGGGGGTGTTTATAAGGGAAGATTTTCTGGCATGACCATACGTACACAGAAATTGGACTGAGCCCACGAAGTTCACTGCGGATCAGAGCTGCATTTTGGAGCAGTGATGTCGAGGTTACAGACTCCATCTATGATTCCTAATCTCTTGAGCCATCTGGCTCCTTATCATTACTTTATTTTTCTCAACTGCTGGGAATGCAGAGGCCCTGCTCTGGTGTGATGGCATTTGGAATTAAATCGACAGCCAATTCAGATTATGCAACCACGAGACAAAGAAATGAAAGTCCCTCCCAGCAAAAGGTGTCTGATGACGCTTATGGAGTAGGTGGCTCAGGGCCTTCAGGGGAAATTCCAGATGGATAGGAAAGTAGCAGTGATACAGCAAACCCTTACAAAGGGTGGGACAGGGGCACATGGTGAACTGCCAGAGGAGCTGTGGTTATGAGATCAGATGGATGGCCTGGGGAAAGTCAGAGATGTGTGGAAAACCAGTGGGCAGCTCAAAGTGTGATGCTGAGATAAGCATGAGATGGGAAGGGTGTGGTAAGGCAAACTCCAAAGGACTAAAAGCTTGCTTAACGCCAGGAAAAGAAGCAGGTCCATGCCCTGGGTTAGTCATGCTCCTCAGTGCTGCACTGAATCTGGGCTGTGTTTGACCCTCCTGCTCCATCCTTCAGGAAGCCAGAATTGAGCAAGACCACACATCACACCGCACACCTCCGGAGGGAAGTGATTAAGCCATGAATAAGAGATCCACCAGCTGTTGTGCTTTGTGTGTGTGCACACACCATAGAACTACTGCAAAAAGCTAAACCTAGGGCCAAGAGAGCCTGGGACCAAAGGTGAGACCTCCATGAAGGACCATGACAACAACTACACGACTAAAAGCATGAGCAATGGAAACAGACACCATGCTGGCATGGATGTTTGAATTTGCCATCTTAATTTTAAACGAAGGAGGATAGAAGAGTATTTTTCAAACCTTCTCATTAAGTAACATCCCCAACTCCCTTTTCAGTGGGAGTTAAACACACACACATCTTTGGTGCCTTTGAAAATTTCAACCTAACTTTAGTGTCAGGTCTACAAAGACAGGTGGGGTTTTTTTTGTAGAAGTCTATGATGGTTGGCTTCAGATTCAGCCCTTCCTTGTTTCTGAACACCTTTTATTCCTGGCCACAACATAGTTTAAAGTCATTGATAATTACAAGAGAAGACTAATCCCCAAAGACTCCTACACTGGCTTCTGTAAAAACAGGCTTTTACACTAAGGGCACATATTTTCCCCGGTGGCTTTGGACTTGGACTTGCTGTCTGCACTGAAAGTAAGAGTTGAGCAGGCCTGAGCTGGCCTTTTTCGCTTCCACAGCAGCCACTACGAGCAGCCAGAGTTGAAATGGTGGCATCCCCTTCCCGCAGCTCCCATGGCACTGCCCCCAGACTCCAGACACACACTGGCTGGAGGAGTATCTGACCACTCTAGGGCTGTTGGAATGTGTTGGAGTAGTTGGGGTTGGCTGGCTGCAGTTTTCATTTTCTCTGGCATCCACAGAAACTGAAATGAGATGGGAAAGACATGGCAAAAGATGGAGAAATTAAAGAGATGGAGGGAATCTGGAAACCACAAACAGGGGAAAGGATGGGCAGGAACAAGGGAAACATGCACCGAGAGGAAGAAAGAAGGAAAGAAAAAGTCCCAGCAGAAGAAGCTCAGCAGTAACTTCTGTGATACAAACAGAAGCAGTCTGAGGTTTGTATGCATTGTGGCTGGGCTCTTGCCCGTGGTATTTAACTTCACAAACTAACGCAGCCATTATGCACCGAGGGATCGTTAATGCAGCAGATGCAGCCAGACATACGTAGGAGTGTGTTAATATAAGGCCTGATGTAAAAAACACCTGCTAGCTTGGCAGAGTGTCTCAGGAAAGATACTCGTGGCTCGTGTGGGGGTACAGTATTTACAAAGGTATCTGCTGCTTTCCCATCACACAATTATCGTGGGTAATTCCCATTTGCCTTACTGGGAGCTTTGCACAGGGACAGTGTAACAGAGACTCCAGGCTGAAGTTGGATGGAGCTGTTCCCATTTACACTAGAAGGGAAGCTGTTGTCTTAAACATTCTTCTTACTTTTTTTTTTTTTTTAATCCAAAATATTTAGGACACGGAGAGGAATTCTCTCTCTACAATACCTAGGCTCCAGGGCTGCCTTGTTTACAAAGGCTTAAGCTTTTATAAGCCTGAAGGAACTCCACTGATGCCATGCAATGGGAAGAGGCACTTTTGGAAGATTATAACAATCTGGCTATGTTATCCCAATCCCTGATGCTGCTGAAGTGGATGTGTGCCACTACTGAAGTCTTAGAAGGGCTGGCACACTGTCCCGGGATGAGATCTCTTACAAACCAAAGGTGGGGCTGGTACCAGGCAATCAGGCAGCAGTACAGGGCCAGGCTGCTTCCAGGAGCATCCCAGGAATGGAGGGCCCTGGCTCACATGCAGAGAGCAGACAGCTGCAGTGGTTTGAGATGTTCCCCCACAGCTGTCTGCCCCAGCTCTCGGTGGGAGGCTGCCTGCCAGCAGGGCTGACGGAGTGGGAGGGCTGCCTGTGCCTCAGCTGTCCCAGCTCAGGGCCCAGGGGATGCACGGAGAGCACAGATGGAGAACTGGAGCTGCTGCAGCGTGGGCACCTCCAGCACAAACTGGGGAGGCACCTCTGGCACAGATGCAAAGTGTGATGAAGGAAACACCATAACTGTCCACAAAAACTAATTATAGCTCATTTGCTAGGACCCTCAGCAAACAGGTTTATTCTCTGCTTCCTCATTGTTCCATGAGATTGCTTTCCCAGGGTTTGCTCACTTTTGCCTCTCTCCTTGCCCAGCTGTCCTTCCTGGAGCTCTGATGTCTCCCACTTCCCAACTCTCCACGAGGTGCACACACAGGAAAGCCTCTGGCACAGGTAGCCATGCCTGGGAGCTGGTGGTGGAGAGCCAGCACCACAGCCAGCCCAGCAGTGAGCCCAGACACAAAGCATGGATGCAGGGAAAGCTCCTCTTTTATGTCCTGTCTCTTGCCTTTCTTCTCAGCATTTTAAACCTTTTCTGCTCACCTTTCTCTTTCCAGATTTTCTTCCAGCCCCAAAGAACTGCAGCAGCACAACTCACTGCCTCGCATTTCATTCTCAGCCTTGCAGCCGCCACTTTATTTTGCGTTTTCCCAGTTTCATGAAAGAACGCAGTCGCATGAATAACAGGATTATTTATCATCCTCTCCCTCCCCTTCCAGGATGACTTGCTGTTTATGGAAAGCACTCGAGTGCAGGAGAGATCATGCTACAGTTAAACAGACAATGCTTAAAGGGCCACTGCCTGCTCTCTGCTTTAAGGCTGTACTCCTCACCGACTTCCAAGAAAGAAGGAGTTCTGTATCCCAATTGATGGGAGCAGCATCACAAACCACTGCTGAAAGGTAAACAGATGCTACATCCAATAGGATGGAGAAGATGGTTGGACTCGGTGATCTTAGAGATTTTATCCAACTTAAATGATTCTACAATTCTATGGTTCTGCACTTCACTTTTTGCAAGAAAAAAGAAATTAAATTATGATGTAAATGTGGGTATGTGATCCCTTTCTAGCCCAGCAGTGTATCAGGAACACGTTCCCAGGGATCGTGTGATGGTGGCTGGCAGGTGACAGACCAAGTTTAGACATCTCCATGTGACACAGCCAAATGATGTGACCAGAGGTGCTTCTCAAAGGTCTGCTGGACCTGGAATGTAGCAGGGCAATGATAAAACTTGTCCTGAGGTGGTGAGAAAAGGGCTTTGGAAATGGTTGCTCCCAGGTTCTCACCTGCAGTTTGGCCACAGCCCCTGGCAGGTTCTCTACATCCTCCCTGCATTTCTCATTACTGATGTGCCTCGTGGCTATGGAGGACCTTTATCAGCTCTCACCAAGAAATCGCCTGAGTACAAACTGTTGAGAATAAACAGCTGGAAAGCACTGAATTCCCTGGGAATTTCTGCTGAGGAGCAGATGCCACCACGTGGGTTGCCTGCTCTGGTCTGCCCACCACCATCAGTGGGTCTGTGGGTACCAGTGTGCCTCGAAAGCATGGAAGTGCTCAGGGAGAATGAGTTTGGAGACTCAGTGTGGGCTCTGTGAAGCCCTTCTGGAGAGATACTGCACTGGGCTGGAGACTTCAGGCATGATCCTTGAATGATGTGCAGCCACTGAGACCATGTGAGGACCACGCTGCTGTACCTATAAGAAAATTAAAAGAAAAATGCACAGAACTGTACACTGGAGTTTCTGTTAAAAAAAAAGTAAACCAATCACCAATCCTTTACTTGCTCTTCTCCTTCCCTTCTATTAACTAGGTTTCTGTGACAATAAGGGTCAGAAATTCCATTAGGAAGCTTTACAGCCGTTGCAAACATTTGCAGTTCAAAGTAAGTCAGCAATTCCACCACAGCAGCCTCCAAATCTCCCACATCCTTTAGGTACTGCTGGATCCTGCAGTCTCTGGTGTGCTCGGAGTTGAAAATGTGTGTATCATTCTCGTGAGTTTTTATTGTAAGGGAGGGAATCTCACAGGACAAATGTGTAATGTTGTAAGAGCAACAAGGTTGCATGGATACAAGAACACAAACGGGGTGGCTTGCACTTTGAGAATACAAATTCTTGGGAAAGAACAACTATCTCACTGGATGGAGCTTAATAAAACTGACTGCTCCAAGCTAGGCCTCTACAGGCCTCCAAGCTACACAGAATGAAGAATAATATCACAATTTTATGGTACTTAGCATGGCTGAGTTACATCCTGGATGGTCTCCACAGAATCACTGCAACTGGCGTTGATTTGAGTCAGAGGAGAAGAGCTGCACACCCCCATCGCTGAGGAGACATGAGCACACCACGCACAGCACCCCAGGGGCCGAGCCCTGTGTGCACTGCTCTCATTTACAGCCTGTATCAGCATACCTTCAGCTGGGCTGGTACTTTCACAGTCATTCAGCTGGATGAGCTACGCATGCCTGACAAAACACAGCCCATTTTTAATAGCTTCATCCACCAGGCAGAGGATATCCCGCACTCACAGCGGCTCCCTTGTCCCACAGGGGTGGGGAGCAGGGATCAGCTTCATATGCCCACTAAAATAGCGGCCAGTGCTGGTATGCAAGTGCCCCAGTTTAATGCCTAAACATGGTATCTTGCTACCCAGGCTGGCAGGGCTGCCAGTTCGTGCTCCAGCCCTGAAGGTGAACTGTGTGTCACTCAGCAGTGGCTCCGGCAGCAGGGAAGGTCAAACAGCCCCTCGCTTTTGGCCCTGCTGCTGAACCTCCTGGGTGAGGAGCAGCTGGGCCCTGGCGGAGAGAAGAGCACATTAACAAGAGCGTTACTAAACTGTCTTAGCTATTAAACCAAGTAATGTCTCCAGAGACAACTAGGTCTCAACCCCACTGAAGTCAAAAAGGCAATTTTGAGTGGAGGATCCGCTCTACAGGGACCCTGCCCCATTCATAGGAGGGCAAAACGTCTCCAGAAATGTTGTAGCTTTAAGTGTCAACCCACATAAGTGGATGCTGGCCATGGCCACCCTCTGTGTTTGGGGCAGGGACATCATCAAACTTTTCTAGACCACTTCGTAGCTGAAACCTTGTAGCAGATTTGCATCTCATGACTATTTAAGAAAATTATCAACCGTGAAAGCATCTGGAAAGCTGCACCAACAAAAGTTTCAAAGACAACAAAGCTGAGCCAGAAGGACGGAGCCAGTGCAAGGGTCCAAAAGGAAGAGCTGGAAAAGAAGGAAATCATCTTTGTAGGTGTACCAGCTGGAATAACAACAGCCTTGCTTGATCTCCTTGCAGCTTTCCTTGCTGCTCTTGATGGGCTGAGATTCAGGAAAGGGAACGGCGTGTCTGCCATCCGTGCCTTCTGCATTTGTAATCCTTGCCTGCACTGCACCTGCACCTGTGCCAGCCTCATGCCTTTCCACAGGCAGGCAGCAACCAAACTGCAGAGCAGGAAAATGACCTCCCCCCACCATGGCCACATGTCCCTCGGAAGCTACAGGCCAAAAAAATGTTCAAAACCAGAGAGGAACCACCCAAAGTGGGCGATCTTCCTGTCCAGCTTTCTGGATTTTATGTTCTGCACTTTTATCCTTTGTTATACACTGTGGGGCACTGACAGAACGATGCAGGTCCAAATTGCTGAGAGTATTTCCTATGGTCCCTTTCCAGGGCCAGGACAGCTGTGGTGGCAGGATGTATCCTGCAGAACACACTGAGCAGCTTTGGTCAGCCCCAAACACACACTGCAATAAAAGCAGGCCACCCTTCCAACAAAAACCCTTACCCCCAGTCATTGTTTCGTTAATTTTAACTGGATTATCTATGAGGCAAAATCCCCACTAACACCAAGTCTGAAAAAACTCAGGTTTACCAAGGTTCCCTCAGCACGAATGTCATTGCAATGAAATGATTCCTCTTGCAACCTCAAGACTTATTAGGAAGGTCCAACAATCATTGTTCCAGTCTGAGCTCTGAAATAGATGCCTCGGGCTTCAGGCACCATTCTGGAGCCAGCCCAGTGTCCCCTGTGGCTGCAGCCCCCTCCAAGCACCACAGTGCCCACCTTGCTGGCCACCCCTGACTGCACCTCTCCCAGCAACCTTCCCGCAGCCCAGCACGCTTCTGTGAAACCTGAGTTGGTCCTGTTGCATTGCCTGGCCTGTGTTTCTAAGAGCTGAGCCAGCAGAGATTTAACCAAACTCTCCAGTGGGTGCTGGAAGCCTGATTTGGGGCACCCCGGCTTCAGGTGACTCCCCCCACAGGAAGCAGCACTGGTGACACTGAAGTGGTCTCATTTAGTGTCAAAGAGCTTCTGCATCCCTTCCCCCATGCCAAGTGCTGTGCAAACCCTGGGAATCCTCCCTCTCAACACTCTGTCATGGTGTAATTCTGTTATAATTCCTGACATTTGAGAGACTTCTAACAGCGCGTGCTTTCAATTAGACAAGCAATATCTTGCTCGCTGCTCTCAGATAAATAAAAAAGTGCAAAACCTAATTTTCTGACTCTCTGTTCTTTGTGCTGATTTCCTTTTAAACCTGTAACTACCATCCTGTCACTCTTTCTTCATGTGTGGCTTGTGGGCATTACATAAAAGGTGATATTTCGTGTCTGGTGCACACATGTGCAATAGACTGCAGGAAGGTGCCTTGCTGAAACAAACATGCACTGGTGTTTTGGTTTTCACACAGCTGCATGTAGCCGACTTAGAGGCAACAAATGCAACCTCAGATCAAACAATGGACAAGGACAAAGTGTGTTTTGTAAGCAACAGACAACCTAAGTATAAAGTTGTTTGCAGAATCTGTGTGAATTTTATTTATGTTCCCCGGTCTTTGCTCTCCTCTGGGATCTTACATATTTTGCATTATTATCAAATATTTGTAATGATCCCTATAAACAGTCTAATGTTAAAAGATAACTCCAAGTGTAACTTGACCCAGAGGAAAGATGCTTATCTGAGCTCCACAATGACAGATTAAAAAAAGATGCTGATGCAGTACATCTCTTGTAAAATGAGGGAAATATAAGAATAATCAAAACTGCACAGATTTTTTTTTTTTTTTACCAAAAGATAAAGCAGGAGTTATCTTTGTTGGCTTTTGCAGTGAAATACCACTAGCAAGAGCCACAAATACACAGCACTTCTGATCCCAAACACATTAGCCAACAAGGAAGGAAGGAGAGGAATAAATGCTCAGCCAGCCGGTACTGTCAGAATCTATTTCACTGTTTAGTAATTATTTTTTTTATTACTATGACAACACAGACCATAAGAATTGCTTCTTTAACCCCAGCAAATGATAAGTGCAGATGAGACTTTTTTTTAAGTGAAGTAATCGCTTTTTACTTCTGCCATGTAAGAAAGTGATGGCACTACCAGAGTGTCCTGCCCTGCTCTGCCTCCTCCTGCCCTGCATGGATGGCTCTGCTGCGGTGTGGCACTCGGGTCATTTTTTTTTATATCAGGAGGCATTTGAGAATGGCTCCACACTGGCTCAGCATTTTCTGTCTTAAAAAAAAAAAAAGCAGCAGCATTCTCCTTTTTAAAGTGCTTCCAAATCTTTTACATCTCTTTTCCTTTTCTCTCTTTTCAACCCCCACTTTTTTTTTTTTTTCCCCTCTTGTGGTCCTGGAGACCACCCTGTAAGCCTACATGACATCATGAGAGAGAATTAAACGTACTTGAAAGGCCACTTCTGTTTTGGTGGGAACTTCTATGCAATTGCAAAGTGCCCATTAAAGCACAGGTTGTTTCCTAGAAGCATGTCCAAGCCAGTAGCGTGCAAACCCCTTCAGGGCTTCTAGAAAGCATTCGCTTTTGAAATGCTGAAGGAAATTCAGAGATGAAAGGATAAGTCTCCCTGGCTGTGCATTTACAGTCTATTGTCTTCCATGAAGGATAGTATCACTCCTCAGTTGTGTTATTGCAGTTAATCCACTTAAATGCTATTGGATTTTCAGATGAGCTGAATTCTTTGCATCTGCTATTAAGAACCTTTGTTTAGACGAGAAAGGGCTGTTATTTAAATCACAATGAGTTCAGGGAGATGTCAGGGTGCAGCAGGCACCTTGTGCCAATCCGCGCCGGGGGAACGGGGGCAAATTCTCGCCGGGGCGGCGAGGAGGGAGGATGCGAAGGGAACGCGAGCTGCGCCCGCGGAGCGGCGGGGCCGGCTCGGGACCGGCTGAGGGGGGCCCGGGCCGACTGCGGAGTCCGGGTGCGGTTGCGGAGGGTCGGTGCGGGGTGCGGGAGTCCAGGCCAATTGCAGGGTGCCGGAGCAGTGGCGGGGGTCGGGGCAGTCGCGAGGGCTGGGTCCTGCTGCGGCGGAGCCCCGGGGCGCGGCGTGCCCGGGGCGCGGCGTGCCCGCGGCCGCGGCGGGGAGCC
>VZTJ01000306.1:2198251-2208705 GCA_013397795.1 Orthonyx spaldingii | reverse complement strand
TCCCGGCTGTCTTTGGAGAACTTATCAGCAAACAACTTGCCCCTGCAATAGCTATTTTTTTCTGGGCTGTTTGGAAATATCAGCTTGACTTCTTAAACAGTCCCTAGGTTGATGATGATGCATGGTTTGGATCATGGCAGCATCACACAGTAGTACAGAGCTACTCTTTATAATTCTCTACAAGCTCACCTTATGTGAGCCCAGCAGGATATTGGTTTAGCTGCAGGTTTTTCAGTCATGCTACTCTGGTGGTTTTGCCTCATTCAAGAAATAACAAATTAAATAAAACCCGCCATGTACAACGCTTTGATATCTTCAGGAAAAAAGTGGCAGTTGCCCTTTGGAATGGTGGATGAACCAGACTCCCTGATGTGGGGATGTTAAAGTTCTGGAAGTGGAAACCCAAGTCTCAAAAGTTTCAAGGTGGTGCAGGTTGTTTCCCAGCGGAGCCAGTGTGGTTATGATACAGCTGATCCTCAGTTTAACTTCTGAGGCGGCGTTTGCCAGGTGTTGCGTGTTTGTGTGACAGTATTTGTGTGCAGTGGTGACCCCAGTGCTGGAAAACAACAGCTGCTGTTGCACAGTCACTCTCAGGCTGCACTAGGGGGTCGGGGAATGTGGAGCAGCTCCTGGCTCACTGTCACCTCCAGAGAGCCAGGATTGTCTTATCTCATGGTTTATGCTCTGAGCTGTGTCAGGAGCCAGGCCACTGGAAACCCTCATTTTAGGGCTGGGCTTCGGGAGCGAGTCAGGCTTGTCCCAGGGTAACACCACAGCTCAGTTTTACGCACACAACGCGAGCACTTGCCAGTGACCGGTGGGGACCGGGAGCACCATCCCAGCCCAGCAGCCCAGGTCCGTGTGGGTGCTCTGAGCTGGGAGCAGCCGCTCACCCGGGGCTGTGCCTTTCCTTGCCCACAGAGGAGGCCATCCCGGCGGTGTGCAAGACGCGGACGGTGATCTACGAGATCCCTCGGAGCCAGATCGACCCCACCTCGGCCAACTTCCTGATATGGCCGCCCTGCGTGGAGGTGAAGCGCTGCACCGGCTGCTGCAACACCAGCAGCGTCAAGTGCCAGCCCTCGCGGATACACCACCGGAGCGTCAAGGTGAGCGGGGGCTGCAGGGCCCTGGCAGGGTCCCCTTCGGGAAACTCCACCTTCCCTGTGTCTCTGTGACCCAAATCTTTGCTGTCCATCCTCCTACCCACGGGATCGGATAGAATGCCCCTCTCCGTTTTGAGTGAGCAGATGGCCTTTTCAAGTTACGTGGTCATTGGAAGATCTTGGGTTTGGATTTGATTTTCGCAGGATTCCCTTTAGATTTTCTCTTTTTTTTTTTGTTTTTCTTTTTTTGCAATGAAAATAAAGTTGATTGTGCCTTTCCCATGATCTCGCACAGCACAGATCTTAAAGTTAAGAAGATAAAGTGACTCAAGGGGCATTGGACTTAAAAAAATAAATAAATCACAGTATGGAATGCTGTTTTCTTAATTAAATATTATGCAGACTAAATTGGGCTTTTATATTTGACAACATAACACTTTTGATCTGAAAAAATGTGTTTCAGATTATCTTACCCCAGGGATAGAAGACTCTACAGCTTCATGCTGTATTTACTCATTAGACAAAATCCCTATTGCAACTTTCCAGTAAATATTACGTGAAATATTTATGTTCATTTGGCTTCACTGTGTTCTAATTTTTATCAGTATTTAAACAAGTACTGTTGATCTACATCTGTGTGTAGGAGATTAGACTTACACTTAGCATTCATATTGTGAAGACTCTGAGTTCTTGTTGCCCTGAATTTCTTAAGAACAGAATTAAAATAAACCCCACCACATTCCTGAACAAAAAATTGCTCAGCACAACACACTGATTGCTGCACTTGCAATGGATTTCTTGAAAAAAGTGCTGTTCACTTAGTGCTGTGCATCCTAGAAAAAAACAAGGCACCTAAGCCATTTCATTGTTTTTCATACATGCAGACATGTGTCTGGGCAGGATTTCTTTTTCTTTTCTGTTTCTGAACATCTGAAAAATATTTTTACATCCAAGTAAGCTGGAGAAACATCTGAGATTCCCTCAGTGTTCCCAAAAATAATCATACTTTACACTTGCTTGCTGCCTTGCTTTCGTGGGATATGCTTTGCAGAAACAATTAAAAATGAGGTAAAAATTTGGATTAATAATTACTTGAGGGCTGAGAACAAACTGGGGAGATTGAAGGACTGCAACTGTAAGCCTTTCTGAATAGGAACTAAACAGCAAAGTGCCTCAGGGTTGTGATATTTAGTGCTGTTGCCTTTGGGTTTGGTTGATTCCAGTTGATTTTGTGTAGCAGCAAACACGTGCAGAGCAGGTGGATGTGCCCAGTCAAGGGCTGAGACGTGTGCTATGAACTTGCTGTTGGTACCTGTGTGTGATACTGGAACCCTGTGCCTTTCTCCATCCCTGCAGGGATTTGGGGGAGATGACAGATCAGAGAGAGGGTCTTGGCTGTCCCCCTGCTGCTGGGACACCGAGCGTTCCCTACGAGCTGCAAACTCCTGGCAGCAGCTTTGCAGGATGTCACTGCTGGGGCTGCTTCCCCAGCACACCACCACGTTGAAAGAATCTTAAGTCTCTCAGCCAGCCCGTTGTAGTGCTTTTAGATTTGCATTCATTTTAGTAGGGCACAAGCTAAAAGTAGGCTCAGCTGAGCAGCTGCTTTTCATGGCTGTGTAAATATATTGCCACCAGCAATATCAATATACGTCAGCCAGCTTTGGAGGACTTTTTTTTTTTTTTTCCAAGCTCCAAGACTGCTCCAAACAGTCATTAAGTAGCAGGGGAAAAAAAGGACAAGAGGTCAAGCAGGAACAGGATGTTCATTGTAAAGGTTGTAGGCTGACCCCACTGTCACACCAGAACTCTTAGAACAGAATCCATATTTATGCCCTCCAGAGTCAGATCCCCTTGTAGCTTTGATGTAATTGATGGTTTTCTGAGCCTTTTGCCAATCCTAAGTTTAGAGCTGAATGTCTGCTCATGCCATTAAGTAGCTGGCTCCGAGCGAGGGTCCCTGGAAAGGTGGGAGCGGTTTTGGAGAGCCTTCTCAGCTGCTCTGCAGCGCAGTTGGAAAGCCGGCTTGTGTTTTCCCCTGATGTCAGACTGCATAAAAGCTCTCTTTTGATGGAACATTGAAAAGGCTTTCCCCGCTTCCTCCTCATTGACAAGGTAGTGAGATCATAGCTGGCCCATTCACACTAGAAAAATGTTCATCCAGAAAGGTCAGCAAGTGGGTTTGCATCATCCAGCAGGCGAAAGGAAAGGGTGTTTTCTTTGTCTCTCTGAGGGCCACTGTAGTCAAGGTTAAGAGACGGCTGGGGCAGTGTGGGAGGAGCAGTGGAGGTTGTCTTGGGGCATTTCATTCCTGGGACGTGATTCAAAGGCTGGAGGGCTTGGGGATGTCCTCACTTTGTCTTCACTGAGCTTTTGTCAGTGAAATACCCATAATGGGCTTGTGGAATTGAAGCTGTAGGGAGGCTCCAAGCCAGGGGTATTGGTGGAACAGCTTCCCTGAAATGGGTCTTGTAAGGTTTCCCTTTCAGGGGATGGGTTTCATTTGTGGAAGGTGGGTTTGCCCTGCACAGTGACAGAGTGAACCCGTGAGAGCACAGCCTCCTGGCCCTAAAGACATCCTGTTCAGCCAACTGAGCCTGCACAGTGCTGCAGAGCTCAGACTGAGGTGAAGAGGCTGCTTGGGACCTGCTCTTCGATAGGAAGGAAAGGATTGTATGTCTCTCCTGATAGAGGAATGGTGTCAGGGGTGGGTGAGTTAGGGGTGTTGGATTGTGTTACAGAGAGATTTCCTCCCCTGCGTGCAAAAGCATTTCAGTGACATCTGCAGATTCTGTTGCTTTTGTCCAGTCAGTTCAAGTATTTACCAAGTACCAGACCATAACTGATTTGGGAGATTCTGAACAAGAATCTTCCCAAGAGGCTTTTTGAGCATGGTGTTGTTCTTGGTGGGTTTGGTCACAGAAGCAGAAAATAATTAATATTAGGAAGCAAATCCTGCCTGTACTGCTAATTTTGAATGCCCAAGCTCAACAATGTGATTGTTTGCAGCAATGCTCATACACAAATTAAGAAACAAGAGCTAAATGACTCCATCTACCTCAGCTTTGCTTTAAGTTAGCCTTGAGCAGCAACCCTGCCAACTTCAGCCATTTCTGCTTATTCAATGTTGAGCTGATCTGAGGAACCTTAACCTAGTATATCCTTACAGTACATTAATATGAGGGTGAGGTGCAGAGAAAAGGAGCTGAACAGGAGGGAATGCAGGAGCAGCTCCTCAGCTGTCACTGGGGAGTTGTGCAGAGGTTGGAAAAAAATGCTGGAGTTCAGGACGAGCTGTCCAGCAGAGCTGCCCAGCCTCAGAGCAGGCTGAAAAGGCCTTGCAGAACACCTGGGATGTGTAGGTGAAATGTCTGTGTCATGTTTGCAGGTTTAAGAACCTTTTCCTTCAGTGACTGTTTCTGCCATTGGGATAAGCAACACTTTGACTGAGCTGTGGCTTAACTGAGATTGCAGGCAGCACTCGGTGGGACGGGCAGGCAGGACCAGGTACCAAAGGTCAGTTTAGGAATGGGAGAAACAAAGGAAACCCCGATAGAGGTGAAGGCGGAAAAGCAGCGAGGTGCCCTCGGGGCGTGGGGAGCCCAGGGCAGGGTCTGGCTGCTCTGCTCAGGGACACAGAGACCCCACACAGCCAGTCCTGCCCTCCTGTCCCCAGCAGGGACTTGCCAGACCCTGCAGGGTCCTGATGCCTCCCCAGTCCTTTAGTCCCTGATAACTCACATCTGCCTCATGGAGAGGTTTTCCCTCTGTTTTATCAGCATGTAGTTATTTTGATATGGAAGCAATAGATGATTCCAGAAAGTATCCTTATTCAGTTGCATTTTGGGCTTGTTTCCATCCAGTATTTAGGTATCAGCCACACGAGTTCTGCTGTTATGAGGAACTTTCTGTGCTGACACTTCTCTTGCAAGCTCCTGCCCTTGATAAATTTCAGCTTTGTATTAGAGGTGTTTTGGACATTACAGTCTTGGTTTTTTTCCCTGCTATTAATCCCTGATTTCATCTGTCCTGGAGAGTCTCTAAAATAAAAGTGTTCCCATGATGTTTCCATTAGGCCACATATTTTCATCAGATTTTATTTTCATTTTTACTTAGCCACCACAATGTATTGCAGAATGTAGACCTAGAATCTACACTGATGCAAGTATGGTGCCACTGATTATACACCATTTAAGCTAATCAGTTATTTCACTGTCTTTCTCTCAGAGAGTTTTTATATAGTTATTCTGGATCTAGAGGGTTTGAGGATTTTTATTTTTGTTGCATTAGAGACAAGTAAAAGGAACTTGTTGTTGATTTGTTGAGGACTGACTCCCTCAAAGCACTGGGTAATGCACTTGAGAAACTGTACAATATAAACACCAGGGAGAAAAATACAAAGAAGAAAAAAACCATGTGTACACAAGGCCAAATCCCATGCTGCTGGCACAGCTACCCCTGTTTATACCCACTGAAATTCTGACCTGCAGCCTTCATTGTTGTAGACCAGCACTGTGTGTGGCAGCAGGCATTAACAGGTGACACAGACACAGCAGCTTGTCTGCTTTGTGCTGCTCCAGTTCCAATATTTGCAGCATCTTACACAATGACATTCCTTTAGCTTGGGTAGCATGAAGTAGGGCAGTAGAACGTGTGCTGGATTGTGTTTTAACTACAATCCTGAAAGCCAGCTTTGAATTGCTGCATTAATTCATTATGATCCTCTTCAGAGTATTACTGTTTCTGGTTTTTTTACTCTTGTTTAATACTAAATAGCCACAGGAACTGCATATATCTTTCCGTTTGTAAAACCAAGCGAAACAAGAACAGGCTTTTAAAAGCTTGATTACAGTTTATTTTTGTTGCGTATAATTTTCAATAAGACTGGTTTATTCCAACAGCTGTAATAAGCATGGCAGATCTGAAAGCTGTTTCATGATTGCTGGGTCCCTTTCTTTGTCTCTGATGATGGAGGTGTCTTAATTACTGTTTGTTTTCATAAATTTTAAGGATTAGTCATCCTTTGATGCCAGATGACTCAGTTGTACCATACATTTTCAAACCATCATGTTCAAAGGCTTGATGGAGTTGGGTTCTGATAGGAAATTTTGAAATGTACTTCTTCGACCCATAGTTAGTCTTTCAGATAAAGAGCTCTGGTATGTCATGGCCAGCTCTCAATCTGTTTACATGGACATCTGACAGGTTCAGAAGATACCTTTTATTTAGTGTGGGTACTTTAGTTATTGCATCTGTCTTTGTAAGTTTTGTTTGCTGGGTAAATGAAAATCATCTCCAGATCCTGTTGACACAAGGGGCGGTGACTAAAATGTGGATCTGAACTCCTTGCTCTGTGAAAGCAAAGGCAGATCTCCCACTGGCTTTAAAAAGGCCACGATTTTGCTCCAGCTTCTCTCACTGGCATTCAGAGGCCCTTGATAGTTGTGACCCCAGAGCCAGAAGAGCGTTTCTGGGAAATGGGAATGTAATGGGTTTTTCCAGCCACTGCTCTCATTTTGTGACACTGTTGTTCCAGTTTTGAAAGGGCAAGGCAGTGATTTTTGCAGTGTGGAAATTGATTTGGAGCATTGAATCCCCACCAAACACACAAGGAAACCATGGCTGGGACTGTAATTGTGGCGACTTTATTTGGTAGTAACTGGAACTTTTGGTTGGACCAGCCTTTATGGCTTTGTCATGTAACTTCTGTGGCGACAACCAGCCTCTCCTGTCCTTCTGCTCCTTCATCTCTCTTATTTTTACTGCATCCATGTGATTTGTAGTCTTCTTGTTTGCTGGGGCAGCCACACTGCAGTCCTTTTGTCAGATGATGGGTAGGTCGGAGAAGCCATGATTTAATTTCAGTGATTTCATTTTCAAGGAAACGATCACCACCTATTCTGCAGTGCTCAACACAGTTGAGAACTAAGCACTGGACCCCTTACAAACTCTGTGGCACTCCCCTTGCCCACATTATGCCATATTCTCTTGCATGGCCCTGACCATCACGCCCACTACACTGAGCACAAGTCAGCGCCCAGCATCCCACGAGCTGTTTCAGCTCCCCAGAGCATCAGTGCCCTCTCTGCCATTCCTCCTCTCCTGGCTGCCAACCTGTGGGTCAGGATGTCCTTGTGTTCAGTATCCCCCCACCCCAACATCCTCCTGTCCTGCCTTGGTTTCCTTCAGATGAGAGATGTGCACGTAGCCAGAGCTGCTCCAGCACGGTCCTTCCTCTGACCTCACCTTGCCCTCCAGCCTTTTTTATTTTAAGGGTGCTGTAAGTGGAGCAGTGCAGTTGTGAGCAGTTGGAAGGACTGGGGAGAAATATTCTGTCTGCCAGCTGCCCACAATAAAGCCAAAGACTGGACCCTGTGTAGGAGTGGTATTTCCCTTGGACCTAAAAATTGTGCTTGAGAGCTCTTGTGACCAAGCCCCAGGTTATTGCAGGGAGGGAGTAGGAAGGAGACTGTGCTTTTTAAGGTGATGTTCAGCTCCTGCTTTGTAGGGTTGAGCACTTTACATCCAGAGGGCTCTGGAGACACCAATTTGTAAATAATAAAATGTACTACAAACCAATCTAATGCCTGCTCTGTCAGCCTTTAACAACACGTACAGAAACTTGTGCTAAAAGTGGAAGTTTACAAGAACAACCACTGATTTGAATCTGTATAGAAGTTTATTGTGATACGTGTGGAAACTGAGTTGCTTAAAACATCAAACCAAAATGAATGGGAAATTGTTTTATCTCTTGGGGGAAAATGGTTTCAAACTGCTGAACTTGAATAAACAAATAGTCTGTGCAATAAATAGTTACATGATGCACAATTAAGATAAAAGATGATTAGTGTGCTAGCATTTTGTATGGGTTTGGCTACATTGAAAATAGAGATATATAGTTGTCTGTCTTCAGTTCTGAACTGTAACCATGTTGCTGTGTCTCAGTGCATACCTCATCGTATTTTATAGGTGGCAAAAGTGGAATATGTTAGAAAAAAGCCAAAATTAAAAGAAGTTCTGGTGAGATTAGAAGAGCATATGGAATGCACCTGTACATCATCAAATACTAATTCAGATTATAGAGAAGAAGAAACTGGTATGTTTTCCTTTTATTTTTGCATTAATGCTGATTTCATATGGACCTTATTTTTATATTAGTAAAGAATGTAAAGCAAACGTTGCTTACAGTGAACCCAGTAGAGAAGCTCCCAGCTACTTCTCTGTGTTGAAGATGCAAAATGAGGGCCAGTTTGTGCTGTATAAGGAGTTTGGATTTCAAATTTAAAGTGTATCACTTGTCGTTAGGTTGACCTTTAAATAAATGTAAATGCCCAGTAGTGTTCAGGTCTTGCTTCACTAAGTTAAAGGTTGTCATGTTGCAGCTCATGGGTGAACTCTGTTGCCTAATTTCTTTAGACTTGGTGGAGACAGGGCTAACACTGAGATTTACTTGACCTTGGGGAAAATATGAATGAAATTAATGTAAAGCACTTTGGAATAAATTCAGGATTCAAGGCTAAGGAGTTAATTTGGAAACAATATTGCTCATTCCTGTTGTTTCCTTACTTACGTATACTCAAAATATTTGTCAGTTGTCACATTAAACCTAAATTTGCCTTATCAAGACAACCTTTAAGTTACAATAGGGAAGGATTTATGTGGAAAAATTCTTACTTTCAATCTGGCTTTCACAAAATCATTCTGAATTAATCTATAATCATTAGCTCTGATCTGCTGACTAGAATGTAATCAATGCAGAGCTTGACACACTCAGGAAACCCGCTACGGTAGAAAGGACATTTCCCTTTCTGCTGAATCTGGTTGAAGGGAGCCTCAAAAGTTTGTTTTGCACCTCTGCAGGGAATTTTAGGGTGCAGTGGAACCAGCCCAGAATTAAAGAGTCAGTGAAGAGCAGGTAAACACAGGAGGAAAGCTGCCCAAAGGTGGCAGATTTTGTAGGTGACCGGGTAAGGAAGGGTTTTCTGTACTGGCTCCATCCAGCATGGAGATATAAACCTGGTTCCAAGCAAATGCAAACTTGAGTTGCTATGTACAGAGCAGAGGAATTAGAGTTTCTATAAAAGCAAAGTCAGACCTCTGCTGCGATTTTACTGGACATCAATTTATAATCTGAGCTTGAGTGTTTAGCTGAAACTAGGTGGAGTTATTAGACAAAACCACACATAGAGTGGCTATTTTTAATGTGTGTATGGTTCGATGCATTTTCTATGTCTCCCATTTGGAAAAAAAGTTTAATTAGATCAGTTTCAGTTTTCCAATTTGTCTTCAATTGCCAAGGACTAAGCAGCTATGATTTCAAGATCAAAACTTTTCTTTTTGATATGTGTAAAAAATGGGGCAGAATTATCATGGAAAAATATGTATTTCTAGGATTTAATTACTGATAGGAACAAGACTTGCACCCAGCAAGTGGATGGTGAGCTGAAAATAGCTTAACTCCAGAGCTGAAGGCAAATGTTGAGTACTGCATGGTAACAGTAATTACAGATGGATCTTGGGGATGACGTGTGCAATGCCAACTTCGTTTATTATTTCTTTACTTTTGCGTAATTACTTTGTAAACTCCATGTCAAATCAGACGTTATAAAGTTATTACTTTAATGCAAAGGATAATGAGATTTCTTTGAAATGTAAACGGTTTGAGTATTTATGACTTCAGTGCTACACGAAATGCATTACCTTAGGGCTTTTCACCAGCCCTGCCCTTATGTTAACAGGAAGGCCTAGGGAATCAGGTAAAAAACGGAAACGAAAAAAGTTAAAACCAACATAAAACCTACTGGAACTATTTGATATTCAGGTAGGACCTATATGCTGAACACCCTAATAGCACAAGTACTGGAAAACTTAATCAAATATCATCACTTCAACTTAATCACTGTTCAAAATCTTGACACTTGCTACCTCAAGGCTGCAAAGAGATTAGATTTGATTGGCTTTGATAATTCTACCTGCTGGTATTTTCCCTTTAAGCTCCACATCACCATCAGCATCTTACATTCTTGAGCTACTTCCTTTTCTTTCCTTTTTTATTTCTTTTTTATTGGAGGGTGCTAATACTTCAGCTTCTGAAATCTCAAGTTCCATTGCCTCTGCTTGTGTTTCATTATTATTGATTTCTGAGGTCAAAGCATCACATGATAATGCATGAATGAATTGCCAGGTTACAAATGGTTGTGTTCCCAGTCCTTGGCTGTGAAGCATTGAGTGTACATACAGCAAATACTATTATTTGTGTGACCATCAGACCCACGTTCTGGCATGAACCAGGGTTGATTGCACATACACCTGACACAATCTGATGATCTGCTTACTTGACAAGAAAGA
>VZTJ01000306.1:2159448-2195392 GCA_013397795.1 Orthonyx spaldingii | reverse complement strand
TTTTTTTTTTTTTGTCTAAAAGATATCTAATGAAAGAAAAAAACCAAACATATATCCATTAAAATCATGTAGATGAAAAGCATTATGTGACGCACTCAGACACTGTGCAGGTATGAAAGGATGTCAGAGTCACTTAAGTGGAATAGTTTGCAACATAACTCTTGGAATGAGTCCTGTGGTTGCACTGGCATGAGAAGGTTGTGTTTGGGTTTGTGGGCCAGCTCCTTGGGAATGACTTCCCTGGGTATCCTGGAGCTCTGATTTACATCACGAGGGAGTCTGGCCTTGTAGCAAAGTCCTGAAAACAAAGCACACCGAGAGCTTTTGCTGGTGCCAGCAAATAAACCTGTTATGCCAAATTCAGCACACCAGGAGAGAGTGAAGACTGAGTGGGGACTTCTCCAGTAGCCGTTTGTTTGAGACTTGTAGTCTTGAGTTAAGTTTGTTACGAGGAATGAAACGCACACGAGTCTTTGTTGTCAAGCACAGTGTTCATATAGCATGCGGCAGAAAACACAAAAATCTCAGGGCTATGTTCTCAGCTACTATAAATTGGCAAATGTTTCTGACTTCAGCTGCCCCCAAGCTAATTTACATCAGATGAGGATCCAGTCCGTGGCTGTTAAATTGCGAGGAGTAGTGTCACGACATGAGCATCACTTCCTGTAGTCCAGCTGAGCGCTCACCCGCCAGCCTTGGGACCGTGGCGGGTTGTGGGATTAGTCCTCCTTCAAAGTGGCAGATAGAGCCAGAAGGAGCAGTGACGTTAAAGGTTGTGTCACGGGAGTCGTTAATTCAAAGTTAAGTTGGACATCTCAAGGGCCATATCCTCAGCTGGTGTAAATCACCATCGCTCCGTTGCCTGCAATGGAGCTGTCCCAGCTTACACCACTTGAGGGGCTGGTCCCTCATTCTTGCTCATCCCTCCCACTCCTCGGTCCCGCAGGGATCTCAGATTGTCGTGTACGGTTAATGTAATCCTGTGTTCTCTAATACTTAAGCACAATAAGTGAATATAAGAATGAGTGTCAGACTTAACTTTGAATGTCCAAGCTCTGAAATGGTTTGTTTCACCATTGTGGCTGTAAATTAAACAGTTCTCTGTGCATTTGTGAATGCCGTGTCATATCTTCTTCTGCTGTGTGCTGGAGGTGGACTCCCTCTGGACTTGGAATGTGCTGCATTTGGAGTGTTACAGGGAAGGGTGTGAGCAATTGGAGCCACAGGATATCTGATGGACAGCTCTGTTATTTGTGGGGTGGGGAGTGAGTAGGGGGCTTAATGGAGTCGAGGATGGTGGTTGTCAAAAGTTGCACTTCCATGCAGTGCTTTAACACCTTGTTGGTTTTGCCTTCCACATTGTAGGCAGCAGTTTGGGGATGAAATGTTTTTCTGTTTTACATTCTGCACTCATTTCCTCTGTCCAGGGATCCAGAACTTCTTGGTCTGATTATATCTTTCTCTGAGGTCTTGTCTGATCAGAAAAGACATACAGAGAGGACTGCCCAAACCCAATCTCAGAGTGACAATATGGTGCATGATCACTGGTTCTTTAGTCAATTCATTACATTTAGTTCTGTGCTTCATCTGTCCAGACCTGTTCAGTTGCTTTTGTTGAGTGAAACCAAGGATATGTGCTAGTTTGCTTTCCTGTTCTCCTGTCCTCTGTCCTGCCTGGCGTCTGCTTTGTTAAACAGTGCACGGTGACTGCAGGCAGTTGCTCCTCTCGCAGGCTCCCAGGCAGCTCCAGCACTTTGGGTTTAGGCTTTTTACTCTTTCTTGGAACAGCATCTGTGGGTCTCCTCCTTCTAATGGGCTTCAGGATTCCACTTATGAGGTTCTCTTGCCTGTCCTCCTCAGGTCCATGTTGCCTTTCTGTGGGCTGTTTTCCAGCTATTCTCTGTTTGACTTTCCCATCCTTCTGTTTCTGTCTCTCAGAAATGATTTTCCCTTCCTAAGATGTGTCTCCTATCTGTTTTCTCTCCTCCTGCCTGACAGAACAGCCTTTGATCTGTTGCTCTCCAAGTCCATTGGTTTATCTAGGCACGTGCCCTGAGATCCTCTCTCCCAGACCCACAGGTCCATAACTGATCCCCCACATGAAAGGCAAATGCTTTAGAGAAAAAGATTTATCTTTGCATGGAAAAACACTCATTACTGAAGACTCTTTGCTAAAGCTCTGTCCAATTCCATCAACAGTGTGACTCTTGAATACTGGCATTGAAGCTGTTCCAGACACCTGGCAGTTTAATTAGGATCAGTGGCCCCATTTAAGTTTTAATTTGAAAGTTTCAAATTGTATTTTGAAGTTTCAAAACTACCTCAGATTTGCATGCTCATATTTTACTGTAAATTGAAGGAAATTGTGTTTATAGGCCCCTCCCATGGCTTTGAAAATGTTGCTCTGGAGATTTACCTGACCCTCACTTGGGCTGGAAATCGTGGTTGCTGTGAAACAGACACCATGTGGAGGTTTTGAACGAAGTAATTCCCTTGGTGTTTCTATTACACAGGTTCCACTACTAGCAGATCTCAGAGTCAGGTCAACTCGTAAGAATCCCATTTAAATTTCCTTTAATTTCAGGTAACAAAGCTTATCAGTGTTGCGTTCCTCAAAAATCAGCCTGTGTTTTGTGTTTATTACTCAATTTAATTACTGTCTGTGTTCCCACATTTTACGAGCAAGGCATTATTCTGTGTCTGAGCTTTTCTGTGCTGCTCTTTGCTGTAGCATCTCTGCGGCACAGCCTTGAGCTGGTTTGTATTCCTATCTCCTCTGAAATAAAGAACTGTTGTTATCCCATTTTAGGCGAGACCGAGGCATGGAGAAAAGCCTGTGCAAGGTCATACAGCAAGGCTGTGGCAGAACCAGGGAGAGGACTCAGGTCTGAGTGCTCATCCAGTGCCCTAAATCACACGACCATCTTCCCTTTCCAAGAATGAATCCTTGCACCCTTAGAGCTAAATACTGAAAAGATTGAGGGTAAGTCATTTTGCCTAATTACTGTGCATTGGATACATGATCAAAAGCCACTGCCATATTGTCAGAGAACGTAGTGATTGATGAAAATCCATCTTTCTGCCCATGCAATTATGCAGCCTTTTATCCTATCATGAGCCAGTCATTTCCTGCTTCTCTAAGGAGTCAGCCTTTCATGACTTACAGTCAAAATTATGCACATAGAACAAGACTCAGACTTTATGGGAATTTGCAAAAATTCAGTAGACAATTTTCATTCTCCTTTAGTTCAGTGTCATTCCTTCCTTTTATAGTGTGGGTGACATTTCCTAGGGGAGCTGTTTTTATCATGGGCCCAATCCGAAATTTTTTTCCCAGGCCCTAACATGGAAATACACTTTAAGAGATGCCTGTGTTTGCTCTTCTTCAAACTGGTGCCTGAGCGTGCTCCTGAGTTTGGACAAACATCCCATTGGCCTCAGGCGAATGGAGCAGAGTTGATGCTTTATTTTTTAATTAGGGTGTGCCTTCCTGAACCAAGATCCCAGTTGTGGGCTGGGGGTCTTTGTGCTCTCAGAGTGTTGAAGTATTTTGTAAGCAGCCCCAAAGATGAAGTAACAAGGCTTGTATATACAACTGGGAAACCAGCTGGGAGAGTCCCACTCCTGCTCCCATGGAGGCTGCCGTTTTGAACTACGTTTGTTCATTTTGGGGGAAAATGCTTCCTTGGCATGGGTGGATTCAGGACTGCAGTTGCCAATGCCAGTGAGCCCATTTAAGATCATCTGTTTGGGTACCCCAGAAACTGTAAGTTGAAAACTCACAGTTGTACTGATAACAGACAGATTTGAGATGGGAGAAATTAATGAGAGCAGATTTCATGTGAAATTTGGCAACTTTTGGTTTTGAGGAAAAATAAAAGAATTAGGAGGTAGAATAAACATGACCGGTCGTAGGCTCGATTTTATTTTTTTCAGTTGTGGCATGCCACCTGTCCCTTTAGTCATTCTAATTGTTTGCTGCATCAGGCTAAAGTATGTGCTGAAGTAGCTCAGAATCACTACAACATGTGAAAAGTTAGGACTGGTTCTTGTTGAACTGCTGCCTATTACCATGGCATATGACTGTGAGGTGGGGCCCACAATCGCAGTTGTAAATCAAAGAACAAGTCATAGGTTAGGTTCTGTTTTCCTTAGATATTGTCTCTAAGTTTGTTTTCTGTATGCTGGTCTCGAGTGACGTTTGGTGAGCTTTACAATTAGGTGGAAAGTCACGAATACCTCGTTCCCAACCCGAAAGTAAGGAAGTGCTAACTCTTAGTCTTGTTCATAGTCAAGGGATGAAATTCTGGGAGCATCTTGGTAATAGAATTTCTGTCACTTGAAGGTTTCATGTCACATTTTTCCAGGGCTACTTCTTCCCGTAGAGGGAAATCCAGTCATTTTTGTATTTGACTCACTAGTAGGCCACCAAATCTGACTTGGTTTGAGTTTTGACCAACTCAGAATTTCTGTTTGGACCAATATTTGTGCATGCCAGATGTCTCCCAAGTTCTTAGATAAAATACACAAATAAAGGCTCACTCTAGTGCTTCAACAGAAAAAAAGTTCACGTGTGAAGGTTGGAGTAGTCCCCAAACCAGGAAACAAGAAGCCAAGTTTGTAACAAGTGTTACACGCTCATCTTCAGATCAGACCTGGTGTTTTGGCCTCTGTGTACTGTCTTTGATCTTGCAGAATGAAGGCAACTGGGTTTACTGTCCAGCTTTGACATTCAGAGTAGCTGTTAAATCAGGTGTGCAAGAAGCAGAAGCACCCAGAGAGGCATTTGAGTCCATAGTGCTTGAAATTCCCTGGGGATTTTGAGAACATTTTCATTCTTGAAAGTAATCACAAATAAGTAGGAGAAAAGCATTTTAAATACTTCTGAAAATCCCACCCTGGTTTATTTGGCAGTTGAAAAAAGGATCCAGAAGAGATACTACTCATAAGGATCATTCAGTGACAAAGTAGATGTTCATAGAGAATGCTCATGCTTAAAACTTTCAGCCGTTAATTGTCATCTTTACAGACCATAATACTGGAATACTTCACTTATCAATGCATCAGGGCTTGGATGAACTTTGAGACCCATGGAAACGAGACACTCCTTAGGCCCATGGTAGCTCTGTGTTCTGGTAACTGATCAACCAATTACATAATTGGTCAGGTCTCTGCCTTGCAGGAACAGATACAACTCCATTGACTTCTCTGGAAGTGACAGTTACCTGAGAACTGACCCGAAACTCTTGCCACGAAGCAGATAATGGTTTCATGTTTTGCTGTTTAGTGGTGTTGTAAAAATAGACTCATTTCCTGGAGCAGTTAGAACAAGAAATTAGGGAAAAGCAATTTCCCACAGAGACTCATCCACACTGGAATTCACTGAAGACCCCGGATGTGAACATGTGCTGATAGAAAACATAAAGCAGCAACTTTGTTTAGGGAAGCCTCTGACCTGTCAAAAATGCAGAACATTTCTTACCAGACTTTTCCTTGGCAATTAGTGGGTAGAATTACTCATAAAAGTTGTTTTGTTTGCTCACAAGAGGAGAAGTAAGACATAAATTCAAGATAGCCCCTCTTTGACCACAAGAAAGACTGTTCACAGAGGGCCTATGGGTGAAGTGCTGGGTGGCCTCAGCTCCCTTTGGGGATGAACTCAAACTTTTAGACCTCAGTGAAGTATGAAGAGCCCCTCGAGACTTGCTGGACATCCCTAGCTGGAATTTTTTCAGCAGTCTAAGGGATTCGGGCATCCACTTTTAATTCATTTTTACGTGACTTTCAAGAAACTTTTGTTGGCTTCAGAATGTCTTTTTGTTCTGAAGAGAGACTAATTTTGACCCAATGATGTCACCATGACTTCTGCCTTCCATCTCTAGGCAGCAGCACTCAAACCTTAGGTTTCAGACATTTCAGATGGGGAGCCCCCTTCACTCCAGCCATGCTTCACCTTGCCTCAGCACTTTGGCTTTACGTGTGTTTTCTTTATAAAGGTGGTGCTGGTTTAAACTGAAGACCAGGGAAGTTTCAAGAGGCCAGATTTCACCTATGGGCCCTGCTCAGCTGCTGCTGGAGCCTGTGTGGGGCCAGAGGAGGAGGGAGAGATGCTCCAGCACTTCCAGTGTGGGTGTGGGCTGAGGGCTCTGTGCTCACACACTTGGAAGTGAGGACATTTCTCAGCCAAACTCATCCACAGTAAAATATTCTGCTCAGAGGTCTCCCTGGAGCCAGGAAGCTCCTCAAAAACCTGCTCAAGATCTGAATTCCCCTTGACTGCAGGGGGTTTCCACAGCAAAGGTGACAGAGGCAATTTATCCCAGACGGAGTGGTTTCTTCAACGGGCCGTGTAGGAGTCAGGCAGGTTAAAGCTCAGCTTGTGTGCTTCACTGATTGCCCCAAATGCTGCTTTTAAATCAGATTTTACCTGTTGTGGGATATGTTTCTTGTAGAGGTGCTTCAGAAGAGCTTGCCTGACAGCTTGTATTCATTTGTTGTGAAGAGCCTGCTGGCCCATCCAGAGTGGTTGGGCTATGCCTGCGTAGCTGGCGGGTTTTGGGACCCTGCAGCTGGGGTTAGCGAGTGCAAGTGTTTCCCGTTAGCTCCCTGCATACCCCAAGATGTGATTCATCAAGGAGACAGTGCACAAGCTGAACTTGAGGCATGTGAGATGTTTCTTTGAAGTTACTTGTGCTGAAAGTTAGGCGTGAGCTGAGTTGGCTTGCTGAGCTGAGGCCCTGAAGAGCCCACGGTGCTAACACAGTGCTCTTGAGTAGTTTAGTCTTTTCCTCTTAAGCATTGTCCAGAGTGATGTGAGCTTCAGAAGGGTCTGTAACCTTTCAATAAACCATTCCATAGGAATGAGGGAAAGCTTTAACTGTTCTCTGGTTTTCTACCAGCAAGCTCAGCTACACTGGAGAGCCCAGAGCTATCCTTGCCCTCTCTGGGCCTTCTCCTTCCTTAGTTTCTTCAGAATGTTTCTTTTCAAAGGCAAGTGGGAAAAAAAAATCTTAAAATGGTACCTTAAAAAAGTGGGAAATTAAGCAGATCATATCATCTTGATTTCTTTATCTCAATTAAGGAGAAGTTTGCCAGTAGTGATCTGGTATTTCCTAAAACAAGCATATATGAAGAACACTTTGAGGAACTTCAAAAGAATTTTCAGGCTAGATCAGGAAAAGATAAAACCAGAAGTGGAAACTTCTAATACACTTTATATTTCAGTACTTACAGGAAGTACATTGTTGCACAGGATACTAATGAATTCTGCAGGAGGAGGTTTCCAAAAGAAAAATGAAATGGCACCTTCTCTATCTTAGAGAAAAGGTCTGAGGGCTTTTGCAGTTATGACAGATATGCAGTGGTTATGTATGGTCATATCACCTGGAGAGAGTCTATCTCTGGCAAAAGCCTATTTAGAGTTTCAAGTGTGTACACTATTGAATTTCTGTAGCAACTTCCTGGTCTAGCTGTGAAAAGTGATAAAGGGAATGGTAAAAGTCTATCTTGCTTTCAGTTGCCCTGTTCTACAACCCAGAGGGCAGAAATGCTGCCCCGTGTGTAGCTGGCTGCAGGAAGCATGGCAAGAACACACTGGAGTGGCTAAGGATGAACACAGAAAGTTGGTGCTGATGTTCCCAGCCAGGTAGTGAGGCCAGCAAAGTGAAAATAGCAACGTGGATACTCAGATACACCAGTGACACTTGTCTGGAAAAATCATTATTTGACAGAGTCTTAATTAACTCAAGTGAAGAAGTAATTCTAAAATCCTGATTTTGGAATCCCAAGGAGTTAATGCTCTCAGAAATGATGCGATACAGGATTATTTCACATTTGTAAAGCACACAGAAATCATAGGGATAGCAGGTAACAGTTTTATACTGTTTAAAGTGTTCCCTGGTGTCAGCAGAGCCCTCTGTGGTGCCTTGAGAGTGGAGGGGTTGTGCCCCAGGCTCGGCTCAAGGGTTCAAGTCCAGGAATGAACATATTTTAGGCAGCAAGGTATTTCCATCAGGACTGAAACACATGGACATTTTTTTCTTGTGTACAGGCAGGATATTTAAATATGGGGTTAGTTGCTCTTTGTATCTTCAGGGACCCAGATCCTTCTAAGCCTGTGGTCACTGGAATGCTGTCTGACTGAAAATCCAGAGGCCTTTGTCCTTGTGAAAGTTCCTGCTCTTGCTTGGAAGTGAGATTTGGACTCCTGAGTTGCAAAGATGCTTTTGCAATTGTTATATCTGTCTTTCTGCTTCTTTATAAATCAACCTGGTTGGCCTGAACTGAATGTTTAAATAATAAACAGCTGAAAGACAGTCTGATGGCTTCTCTCTGAGTGTTTCCCTTAGGGAGCCCTTGGGATCACATGGCATCTGCCCTGACCTTAAGGACCTGCTTTCTGGAGGCTTTTTTACAATGCTAACAAACCTCACATTTTAACTAGCTGTTAAATAAGTCAATGGTAACTATTCAGGACAGGGATTAGGAGAGTATTCTTGCTGGCATACAAGATGGCTCTGTCCATGTGCTGGCCAGGGATGAAGGGCTGGAAAACTGTGTGGTGGAAGAGACTATTAATGTGATTTTCCACAACTTTCCTTGCAGCTGCATTTTTGAGAGGAGAGAGTGAGAGATGGCTAGGCTTGCAGTAACATGTTGTGCCGTCATAAATGCTACAGCCACCATCTGTTTCCAGCCCACGACTTGAAAGAAAACTGAGCAGTAATCTCATAATTCACATGAGCATTTTACACTTGTGAACCCTTCCCAACCTTTGTCTAATAATGAGGGGAGTGCATGGTGCTAAGTTTTGTATTTTTCCTGTACGTATTAGTGTTTATTTGTATGTCTCTTCCTGTTTTGTTGTTTTGTGGGGGGTTTTTTTTCCCACCAAAAAAAAAAATTCACTGGGAGGAAAATCAGACCAGTTCCATGGTCAAAAGAAACATAATAAAGGCAGAAATCCCAATTCTACTGATCTTGCTGGCAAAATTCTCCAGGAGGAGGTGCATTTAACATTCCTCACTGTGTCTGTCTTAGTTATTTGTTGATTAAGAGAAAGAAAGACATTAGAAAGTGAAGGGGCAGGTTGCTGAACTGCCCTTTCCCTGCAGAAACAGAGGTGCTACCAGAGCTGGACATGCGCATTTTATCAGAGAGGATGGTAATGGCAGGTTGGATTTTAATGAAAACAGATTCTTCTGCTAATCTCCGCTTGGGGCTGGCCCTCCGCAGGATTAAGGATCCCACCTGCTGTGCCAAAGACGTGCTGGGGTTCGGGGCTGCTGGTGGGTGGGAAGAACACAAACATCTGAGAGTGGCTCTGGTGAGCCATCCCAGTCTGTCCTGGTGCAGTGCCCCAGGGAAGCCAAAGAGTTGAGATCATTCAGTTGATGGAAATACTGCTGCCCTCCAGCCTGCAAAGCAAGGAGAAGCATCTGAAACCTCGTTAAGGATTTCTTTCTGGCTGCTCTGCGAAACCAAGGGCTGCTGTTCCTCCGGGCCTCCTCTCACCTTTGGACCCAATTTGCACACCTCCTCCTGCCACAGCTGAATGAACTCCTGCTCTCCTCTGGCCTTAGGAGCAATGGCTTTCATCATCTCTACCAGACTGCAGAGCAGTTTAAGGATGAAAGGGCTTCTCGTTTCATATATCCCACTGCTGCTAGAGCTATAAATCATTGATGGACTGAATTTATAGCCAACTGCTACTGCAAGCAAGTGAAATTTATTTTGTGTTGTCATACGTATGGTCAAACTGTCCAAGAAGTTGCCAAACACAAAACTGAGCTGCTGCTGAGCAACCTATTCAATCTATTCTCATTTTATTTAAAAATAATAAATAACTGTCAATCAAAGGAACTTATTTTGACAAGTGCTACCTGCTGGGTTATCCTCAGTATCTCCAGGATGTGTCTGTAAGTGGATTATAGCTGCTGGCTTTTGCCAGGTCCAGCAGATATGACATGAAGTTCCACCAAGAAAAGGTTTGTGGGCTCACTAGGGTTGGGGACAGGTTGAAGGCCACCTCCTTTTTTAACACTACTTGCTGTTCTGAGAGTGTTTGGTCAGGTAGCAACAGTGCCCAGAGGCCACAGTGACTTCTGCCCAAATCAGTGACAAATCTCCATTGACCTGTATAGATCAGTGGCCTTTCTTCTGTCTCACAGTTTGCTGGCAGGTGGATTGTTGGTGGCTCTCTGGGGTCTGGAAAGCTGGCCTGTGCCTATTTTGGTGCCTTGTGATGGCGATGAGCTAAAAATGAGAGAGTAGAAACTCTTCAGGCTGCTGGGGTCTGAATCATGTATTTCTGTATTTGCTTATGGAGCCAACAAGCCTGAAAGGTTATTTTTGTATTTTACCCAGGCTCATTAATGAGCTGGGGGTGTTGGGAGCTGTCATATTGAGCGGCCTTTCCCTACTCACTCCTGTTGTCCTGCTGGATCTGATCCCTGCAGCCTCCCACCCCCTTGTCTGTGGTTTATGGCCACATCTGGAGTGTCTCCCTGCACACATGCTGGTAGGAGCCTCCTCCCTGCTGGCACACACATCGTGGCTTTTGGGGTCCCTGGAGTTATGGGCATCCTTCCCAACACTTGTTTTTCCATGAGAGGGAGAGAGAGAAGGGGTACGGGAAGGGCAGTGGCAGGGAAGGCCTCTGACGTGAAATTCCCAGGAACAGGATTTGCACATTTTATGACTGTTCAGATGGAAATGCAATGGAGCTGAATTATTCCTCCTTAATCCTGCTTTCTCAGTTTCCTCCCAGCAGCCTCTTCCCCTGCAGTTTAGGTAATACAGAAGCTTATAAACAAATCCCACCGCGTGAAAAATAGCAAAGGGGGGGAAAAAAAAGGGACCTGGGTTAGGGCTGTGATGGATAGACAGGTGGAAGGCAGGCAGCAGAAGGGAGGATGAATGGTAAAAGCCTTTGATGGAAACACTAAAGAGCTATTGAAAATCCAGGGGGTGGGGGGAGGGAGGAGAAAGAATAGCAGGAGGAGGGAAAGCAAGGGAGTCGTGCCCCCGTCCCCCCGCCCTCTTTCTCAGGATGTTGAAAGTATTTGTCCTTCGTTACAAAATGATTGAACTGCCGCCAGGCCAGGCCACCCTTCCAGCCATTGCACTGGGAAACTGGCACTTCTGAAAGCCTCGTCGCCTCTCAAATTTTATAGCTTTCCCTTTTTGTGGGAGTTTTTGTGTTGTGCTATTTGCAGGATTGTTTTCAGACTTGCCGCGTATCAAAGAAACTATGTTTTGTTTTTGTTGCTCTGACAAACACGGAATCCAGGTAATGAAAAGAAAAATTTAAAAATAAAGGCACATTTTTATCAGAAAACCCAGCTGTCTGCCTTTTATTGAGTCAGAATTTCATACATTTGGTATTTATGGTGTGAGTTTAGTTTACCTCTCGTGCTTTTTGAAGGAGGAATTTCATCCTGCGAGTAAAGCTTCCACTTTACTAATGTCTCTGTGTGCACAAAAGTGGTGCCTGTTCTTCAGACCCTGTTGTATCATAATTAAAATGGATTTTGCATAGACGACAGTGGGAAAAAATAATCTTTCCCCTTTTCAGAACGGTTCCTGAAGCTCTGCAATGTCTTTGACCTGCAGGATCTACAGATGGGAAGAACTGTTGAAGATCTGAGTACGAGACTGTTCCTGCTGCCAGAGGCTGTATTTGTACCATGTATTTATATGTGTATGTATTTATATAAGCCTGATGCTCAGAAAGGACTGGAGCCGTGTGTGTTCTTAATTAGATTTGGAGGTCTGTAGATGCAGCATCCACCCAAATTCCTGTTAACCAGGGGAAGACCCAGGGCCATGGGGTCTGTCTGATGCCACTCACATGTCAGAGAGGTCGAGGAGCTGGTGGTGCCCTGGCCAGAGGGTGACCAGGTACCTGGCTGTCCCTGGGCAGGTGCCTGCTCTGTGTGTGGGGCGAGTGCTTGTCCTCCTGTACCATGGCCCTCACTGCAGCCCCAAGGGCGCTTCTCCAAGCACACAGTGCAGACAGTCAGCTGTCTGTTGCCTCCAGGATTAGATCCTGGGATTAGGTCTCTGATGGGCCATGGCATATAATTAAAATAGTCCTGGAAGAGCAGAGAGGCAGTGTGCCACCCATACACAGCTGAGTACTGAGTATTGGGGGGCTGTGCTTGCTCACAGACCCAGCTGAAAGCAAATGTCTCCACTAACATAATAGCAATTTCCACCTAAACCTCTCCAGTGCCTGGTTATATTCATGAGCTTGCAGTGCCCTGAGAGGTAACACTGCCTTTGCCCCAGCTCCAAAAGAGCAGAAAGGGTAAGTGGTTTGCTCAAGGTTAGATGGGAGTCACTGGAGATGGTGCTTCGCTCTCCTGCCTTCAAAGGAATTTGCTGCAGTGACCAAAGCAAACAGCCCCTGCTGTTACCACGCCGGACTGCAGCGTGTCACTCGCACTTTGTATCTGAGATGCTGTGTCTGGGTAGGTATCACTGTCCCTGTGAACCAACTTTTAGCTCTGGAGCGTGGGTGAACACTTGTCATCATGCCAGGATGACACAAAGTCTAGAAATTATGATGGCAATTCAGGTCATGGGATAAAGGGGGAAAAATGCTGTCTCAGAAGTGTCCCCGTCTGGTGTCACTGCTGGTGATTATTTAAGATGCAGGACATGACTGTGGCAAAGATCAGGTTGTAGCTGATATGAATCATGCCTTGAAATAACACTTTGCTTCTTACATTGTGAAAATTACAGCAGTATGGGAAGTGAGGGAAAATGGGATTTCCCTGGAGGTTAAAGATTTTCCTTTAATCAGCTTTCATAATGTTAATTAAATGTTTGGAACAATGGCTGAGTCCTGGGATCCGCCTGCTCTTGCATAACTATCTCACAATGCCGATTTCACTTTCATGTTTATTTGCCAGCATGATTCCAAGTAAGAGCCGAGCAAGATCTCGGCACCACGGAGCTCCCTGGGGTTTGGGAAAACTCACCTCCCTCTCTTACCTCTCCTAGGGAGAGGAGACTCCAACTCTCCCCTCCCGAGGAGCAGCAGCCTAGAGGGATCAAAGCACTTTGTCTGTCATCATCACCCCATCTGCAAATGGGGCTAATAAAAACTTACTGGTATTTTGAGGCTGGTGCATATAAATATATACCCACCCATATGGAGAAAAGGGTGTGTTTATAGAGATCAGTACATGGATACATCTATTCCGGGTAGGTAAGATGGATTACAGTGCCACTTGTTCCCTGAATTTTTCACTCTTTCTGTAGCATAGTTGCTATGTGCCCATGGGAGCCATCGTCCCTGGTCCTTTCAGCAATGGGCTTAATATAACCTGGTCTCACATCACACACAGAGCTCTGGGGAAGAGAAAATCTGGGGAATGGTTCACAGGCAGGGCGTGACACTGATCACCCCAGGGACCACACACCATGGGAACGGGAGCTGCGCCGGGCACATTTCCTGGGCCTCTTGATGCCAGACTGGGACGTCTCTCCTGGTGGTCTGAGATGTTTTGGTGAGCCCCAGAGCTGGACTAGCGATGTCTCAGAGCAGCCACCAGCCACACACGTGCAGGGCGTGCACACGCATCCAGAGCCACAGCCTGGCCACTTTATTCCTCAAGTTAGAAAGGACTTGCTACAAAAATAAAGTATTAAAATGTACAAATGTCAGGCACTATCAGAAATAAAAAACCAAAAAACCGAACCTATTATATTTTAGGTCAAAGAGTTATCTAGCTCAAGATTTTTAAATATGTGCAAAATGCAGTTTGTGCAGAAGGATCATTAATCAGCCTCTGGAAGAATTGCCTTTTCTGCCTTTTTTTAGGCTGCAAAGATGAAAACAAAAAGCGGGGAGTGCAGGGGCAGCTTCACTTTCCCATTGTACGGGCAGCAGGTCTCGGAGCAGGAGGGCACCTCTATCCGTGTGGGCTCCTGCTTCCCTGGCAACATGCTCACATCTCTGCAAAAGCTGTTTAAATACGCCGGGCCACGCAAACTACACTTTCCCTGTTGACACACGCCTTTGTCTGCTCAGAGGAGGTGCTCTGTAAACACCAGCGCCGGACGGATTTTATGTGACTTCTTCCTGATTCATTGGTTCTAAATTAGTAGCTCCAAGGCACATACCTTTCGCACAGGCAGGGAAGGGATTGCCTCTTCTCCCCACCTTTGGAAACTTTGACCTGCTGGGATCACAAACTGTAGGAAATCTCAGAGGCGAAGTCCCAGGTACCGCCAGCAGTAAAACCCGGGAATAAACAGATTAGATGTGTTTGAAAGACATTTCAAGGGAGTTTGGGCTATCTGGTTCAGTTTCCCTATACCACAAGCAAGATTAATTTCAAGACTGATTTTGATGGCATGAAGGCTTCTTCCTTAATACAGGAGTTGGCTGTGTAATTTCTATATATATATTTATCTTATTTTCCTCTTTGGCAGTGAGGAATCGAAACTTCTTCTCCACACCCCTTTGATTAGCACAGGAGTGGCAGGAGGGATTTTTCCTCTCTTAGTCATTCTGGGCAACCTTTGAGCCCAGGTTTTCCACCCTGTTCCCATTAGGAAGCTGCAGAGGCCACGCGAGTGAGTTCCTGGCCAGCTGGGAGCCGTCAGCTGCCGTCAAAGCCCTGGCCAGCCCTTCTGAGATAAATCTATGGCGAGGTGTGTAATGCACATGGTATCAGCCCTGTAACCCACACAGTTCCTGTCCCAACAGGGATGAAAGCTTTTTCGAAAACTGGAGTACACAAGGGGAAAACCTATTTCTTGAACTTTTAAGTCAGTTTGTGGAGTGGTCAAGAGTATTAGGGTTGGGTCTTGCTTGGCTTTATCCGAGGGTTGGTGGCTGTAGGTTTTACCAGCCTCTCACAGGAACGAGGTGACAAAGCCCTAAAAGTTGAGCTGGTCCCTCCCAAATCCTCCCATGCAGACAGCAAAGTACACTGTTGATTTAAACAAAAAAGAAATGCAGAATCCTCTCCACACATTTTGGGCTGAGACAAATGAAGATTTTGTTGTCAGTCTGGCTTGGGCATCACCTTTCCAATTCTCTTTTTGTTTGGTCTCTCAGTGATTCATCTCTCCATTTCACTTCTCTTTTGTTTGTTCCATAATTGCTGGCTTAACCTGGAGGCATGAAGCTTCCTTGTGGAAACATCACCAGGCTGTCAGTCAGCCACGGAGAGGTGGTACAGCTGGTACAGTCCTTCCTCCCTCTCAGGAGTGAGTGAATCATCCCTTGAATATGCAATATCATCCAGGACAGGAGCCAGGATTCTCAACAGGCACATGAATTCCAGCATCTCTGGAAACATTATTTCCACATTTTGGGCAGACTAAGAGACGGTAAGTAAATAAGCAAGCTGTGGCATTTGCAATCTCTGTAGTTTTATTTAAAGTGACTGCCTGTGCTCGAAATGCTTGTGTGGGTATTAAAAACACAAAGAGAAGAGTGTGTATCCTTGATCTGATAGTGCCCAAGGCAGCTTCACGGTATGGCCCATTTAATGCCATTGAGCAGACCATTGAACAGCTAAGAACCCACCAGAAACAGTAACAGCCTGCCTTCCTCCTGAGCACCCACATGAACCAACACATCCCAAACCCTCTCTGTTTCTGGTCTCTGGAGTTCTGCTTCGAAACTGTGTCCGTGCTGGCTCTTGGTCCTGCAGGGAGTTGTTTCACTGCCCTCGGACAGGAGCAGTGAAAGGCACATGGGCTCCTTCCCTCAGTTGGGATCTTGTTCAAAAGTGTCTCCCCTCCAAGGAAAAGACCCATTTCCCGTGGTTTCCTGGGCTGTGGGTGGGATGTAACCAGAGAATCAGGGAATATTCACTGCATCAGCAGGTAGTCCATGACACAGCATTTCACAGCACCAACTGCTTTTCCTGAGCCCTCGTGTGCTGTGCTCGTGAATCCGATAAAACTGCCCTGGAGTGAACACACAGTGAGATTTCACTGCTGAATGTGTGAGAGATGCAGTGGGAAAAGAACACTGCTCTGCCTGAGCTGGGAAGTGCTGGTCAGGAGGGCTGGGTTATGGTTTTCTCTACTCTTATTAACACCAAGAGCCAAGACTTTTTCTGCTTCGCTTTTGTGCCAAGGCTACAGCTACGTGCATCAGTCCTTCTGGTGATAACAGTGAAAGCAAAATACCATTAAAATTATCTTCCTATATGTTTAAACCACTCTGGCACTTTTCCAGGCAGTGTTTGTGCCCCTGTTTATGCTGCAGACCCTGGTGACCCTGGAATACTTTTATTTACGACAGCATAAGCATCATTTCCATGGCAACATGCTTTTCAAGCTGCAGCTTGAGGATTGCAATTTCCTGAGCAGTAGAAGAAGCAATGGTGGATTTTTTTTTCCTAATCAGCTAGTAGCAACTTTCATGTGTGAAACGACCAGCCACGACAAATCAGTTAAAAGCTACATTATCATCAAGGCAATTTGAAAGCTCAGCGTGGTTAGCCTAAAAATAAAAGAGCTAGATCCAGTTGTTTAATGGAAATGGAGATGGTGCGATGATATCCTCACTGCTGCTCTGTAAATTGGCTTCAACATGCTCTGCAATGCTCCCTAATGAGGAGCAGAGCAGTTCCCTTCACTGCAGTGACACATTATTTACAGGAAGACTAGGGCACAGTTATAGTCCTATATGGCTTCAGACGATGCTTTCCCATATTGGAGGAGATGACAAAGCCTGCTTGAAAACGGTCCAAGCTATCAACAAAGGAATGTTATTAGCAGGGATGTTGGTTAGCGGCTCATGTGAAACTGCACTTGGTGCTCTCTGCCTTCAGAGAGCACCGGGGCGTTGCTGCTGCCCGGGATGGAGCAGCCTCCTGTGCACACAGAGCTGCCAGCACGGCCCTGGCGGCAGAAACGCAGAACTGAGATGGGGAGACATCACTCGGCAGTGCCACAGCACTGCTTCCCTCCCCAGAATAAGTCTTCAGCATCGGTTGAGTGTTGTCACTCCACAAATAGGATCGCTGAGGGACAGAAAGATGCAAGGATGTGCCCAAGGCTGCTCTGGCTGACAGTCAGAGGTGCTCCCTGGAGTCTCAGGACACCATCCTGTCTACCAGGGGCCACGACTCGTCTATCAGAGCAGGATGTTGGAGGGCTGGAGCTGTCCCCTGCTCAGCCAGCTTGGTGCCCAGCTCTACTGGGACCATCACTGCTTGCTGGAGAACAGCACTTTCCACAGCTGCTCTTCTCACCATCTTTCAGTGGCAGAAAATTTGCGCTAAAAATACTGCCTTAAGGAATTCAGAAAAAGGTGAGGATTTTCTTTCCTGTTAGATTGCCCCTGAGAGCAAAGAAATCTCACTTCCTATCCAGGCAGGGTTTGATGCTGACCACGCCAAGCACAGGGAGCTGCTGTGTGCCAGGACAGGTGGACTTAGCAGCACTGCTTCACACCTCTCTGTATTGTCACTTACTCATGTCTCTGAGTCCCAAGTTAGACCTTAACGGTGACACTGCAGAATTATCAGACACAAACCTCTAAGTCATAGTAGAAATCATTTCAGAGAAAGTAAGTGTTGCTGCTGGGTTTCTTCTCCCAGATTTTTTGGGGTGACAGGTAGATAAATGTTAAACTACATTCTGTGATGGTAAAAGTACACTCTACTTGATAAAAAACACATTCACACTGATTTGCTTTGAATATTTCCAATCGTTTTGGGGCAAAACTTCCACTGGTTTTGAAAGCTTTAGGGCAGCAGAGGTGCCTCCAGGTTCAGGGGACCCCCACATCTTGTGAGGTACAGCTGGCCATTAACGCTCCTGGTGGAAGCTGAGGAGATGCTGTTTTCAACACCGGCTTTTCCATGGCAGGGCCTGTTAGGTGTTCTGGGGAGTTAGATATTGGATCAAGCACACTGCAGATCTCAGTGTCAAAAGCTTCCAGGCCATCAGGAGCTGCAGGGAGCCCTGGACTTTGTGATGTTTAAAGGTTCCTTTCGACCCAAACCATTCTATGACTAAAGCCACTGCATACTGACGTGCAATGCCAGCCACAGCATCCCAGCACCCTTCTCCCTCTGAAGGCGGTTGTCAGACTTGGTTTGGAGTCCAGGCACCTGGGATAGGAACTCAGGCAACCACTAAGCACGTTGTGCCCCAGGGAGAGCGCCCACCCTCACGCTGGCTGGCGATGGGAGAGCAGGAAGGGTTTTCAGCCTGCTCTCATGGTTTAGACTTGAACTTGGAACTGTTTGTTTTTGCTACGCCACCCCTTCCGCCCTAGTTAATAGTCAACTTTGAAACCCAGCTTTATGTCCCATGTTTGATTTACATTTCAAATGCAGGGCCAGCAGGGCAGGCTGTCTAAATCACTTGTCAGCACAAGGGAAGGAGGTGACACAGTGGGAGGAAAAAGTGAGACGCGGCTGTGGCCCAGTGTAAACCTTCAGGCAGCTGGGCAAAGCTGTTACTGGGAGAGTCCCCAGCAAGCGACAAATGCTCACCTTGCTCAAAGGTTGGGGTCTAACCCAGGCACCACACAGGGACCAGCTTGTCTCCTTTGATTTACGCTCCATTCCTCCAGCTCTACAACCCTGCATCCTGTTTTCCTTCTCCTCTGCAGCTGTACGTGGAGGTGAGGGCTCAAAAAGACCCAGCAAGAAGAGTTGCTTTTGAAACCAAAAATAGCTGGTCATGATTTTACTGTTTTTTTGGTTGTTTTTTTTTTTTGGTCAGCATGTCGCAATCTTGAATTTATCACTGAACTGGCATACAGGAAACCTCTCTAATTGCCAGTTGGAGGGCACAGGGCAGAGCGAGTTCACCGGCCACTCTTGAAAACCGTCTGGCTGGAAATATCATTTTCAGCTGCTCTTTGATGAGGTTACATCAAGGAGCAGAGCGACTGCACACAGCACCCGGGCCACTGCCAAATGGTTTGCAGGGCCAGTCAATGCCGCATTGAAGAAAGGGGAAACATTTGCAAAATCAGTCAAAAATTAATTAGATGTGTTTTAAAGTAATTCCTGTGCAGACTGTTTACTTGGAATGACACAAATATGATCAGCCCGTCCTTAGAGACCTTCTCAGGCTTGACCTGATGGATGTGGTGATGCCTAATCCTGCCCTGGTGCTGCTGCCTGGAGTTGTGCTGTGTGTGTCTCGACAGCTCATCAGCAGAGTCCTGCTGGCTGCCACACGCTGCCCTGATGTGTTTGTGCAGCAGGACAAACTCTTCCTTTCATCTTTTTAAATTAAACACCAGCTCCTTGGGCTGCAGAAGGAACAGCCAGCCCCTGGTGGAGATGGCAGGTGGAGGAGCCGATGTGGAGACACAGCCCAGCACCATCAGAGGCTGGTGAGAGCATCGTGCCTCTCCAGTGAGCCCACATTCGCCCCAGCTTCCCAAGATTTTGCTGGAAATAGCTGCCTCTGTTTCTTGCAAGCATGTTAAAAACTACCTGCCAGGTTCAGCTGATGTAAATCCCCATAAATTCGTTCAGCAGCCTTGTTCCAGGAGAACTGCTGCTTAATGCTCTGTTTCTTCATAGCTGCAATTTCTCTCAGTTTATTTTAACGTGGTGCCTTGCTTTCAGTTTCACCACACACATCCTCTATATGGCCAAAAAGGCACTGATGAACATGGGCTGTGTTACCAGAAATCACATTCCTGTTCCTGTTCCTTGGCTCATTTCTCCCTCATTTCCCTTTGCCTTCCTATTTTAAGACTGCATGCATGACATACCTGTCAGCTAGATCCACTCAAATATTTATTCAGTAATTTAATCAGTGAATTTTATGGTACATTGCTAACTACATTGATGATTTTCTCCTCATTCACGTAGCTTGGGTTGCGGTGTGTTAGGGAGCTGGAAGGCTGCAGGTTCACAGGGGTGCATGAAGTCAGAGAAGTTTATAAATCATAAAAAATGTCTCATTTTTTCTTGCAGCCCTGACACCTGTGAGGAGCCCTGGCTGTGTGCTGTGCTGAGGGGAAGGGGAAAGCTCTGGAGCCCTGCTGGGACTTGGGCATCAACGTGACCCCACATCAGCCTCAGCTGGGGCCAACTGCCGGCACATGCCCAGGGAAAAGCAAACAGAAAAGGGGCAGAGTCCACTGAAACTGGGAGTGAGCGATTTTACCTTTAAATTTCAGAGCACACCCTCTATTTTCACTCCCTCCTTAATCCCCACTCATTCAGGAGACAGGAACCAGTCTTTCATAGGGAACTATTCCCTCCAAAGAAAGCTCTTCAGCCAATCCCAGCTCCCAGGCTGGAACAGCTTCAGGAGATACACCAAACCTCGAGGCTGTGCTCCTGAAGCCTACCATGACCCAAGGCTGAGCACCGCAAAGCCCCCCTGCTCTGTGCCCCAGGGTTGGTTAACCCTGGGCTTGGCCAGCCAGCCCTTTCCTCACCTCAAAACGGGGCCTCAAAGAAAGGGAGGAGTGAGAAGCAGCACCCTTTTATGGTGTGAGTAATGGCTCAGCAATATGTTCCCCCGGGGCAAGGTATGCTCCACACACCGTGATTTCAAAAGAAGTTTAAAAAAAAAAAAAAAGAAAACAACAGAGAAGGAATGAGGAACTAACTCAACACACCCTGTAGGTAGGTTCTGGCTTCTCAGGGGAGAATTAGAGTACGAACTTCCAAACTGTGCTTAATGTGTTATAAACAGCTTTTCCTTTTTCTTTTGCCCCTTCCCCAACCCGAATCCCTGTTTTTTTACTGGATAATGCTCTACCTTGACAGGATGAGAGAGATGTTGTATATGTGTAGAGAGAGATACTTTATCACCCATTTCCATTAATAGCTATTAAGAATAGGGATAGAAATGATAATCTCCCTCTGTTGCATCCTGTGCCCAGTCTCCAGGAATCCTGTTACTTAATGTTTGAAACATCCTTTGGAGGATGGATGGATACAGTCGCCCCCCACTCATTCCTGGCTCTGGAAGCAGCAGCACACCCGGAGCTCTGCTCACCACAAGCCCTGGATTTGGCTACAGAGGTTCAGGCATTTGCTGAAGGGCTTTGCTGGGCTGGTGTGCTTGATATCTTGCAGGATAGGGTAAGAAGGCAGCGGGAGATTAAGGATTTTATCGTGTTCCCAGGAAAGTTCAATGCAGAGTTGCATTGCTTTGTGTGGAAGAGAAGCTGACCTCAACATTTTGCACAGCTGGGAAAGAAGCCTGGGAGATCCCCGTGTCCTGTCCTTTCCTCTGGCCATTAGGTTACACTTTTTGGAGAAATATGGGACATGGGGCAATTCACACTGTCTTCCAACCATGAAGGTTGCTCCAAAAAGAAGCAACGTTCTTATATAATAACAAACATAAATCTATAATAATGACATAATAATGTATATTATCAGAGCATCAGAGTAAGTGCCAGGCTGGACACAGTGCCTTTCAGAATACCTTGGCAGTTTCACTAAAGCAGCAGATAAGTGGAGATTGATACAACCTTGTCAGAAGTGTGGATTTTTTTTTCCCATGTACTACCTGCACTTAGCTGAAATTGCACAAGTGATTGCATTTTACTTGGGTGTATCTCCTACAGCAGTGGCATGAGGCATATTAGGAAATAACTACCTTCAAACTTACCGAAATTCAAAGCATTTTCAAAGTACACCACTAACCTCAAGCAATTCTGGTTAATTGCTGAAGCGACACTGCCTTCACCTCTCAAACAGCATTAGCTGATTTTAGCCAGAATATGAAGATTAGAAGACGAAAAAATTTTAGGCTGTAACATCTTTTCTTAAGACTCTTGTAGATGCAGTCAGACTAGGTAGCTCAGCATGCCCTGGTTTTCTCAAAACTCTTTGATAAAATTATAATAATAATTGTAGTGTATTAGTTAGTCCTCAGGGATAGCTCCGTTTTCCATGCATGTAACCTTTACTGCTTTGGGATGCAAGCTATTTGTCTTGGCAGCCTGAAACAGCCCATAACTTCACCATGATAACCATTTTTAGTTTGGCCTGTAGATGTATTTTTTTTTCCTTTTTCAAATCCATCTGTCCTGAGAAGTCAAATTCCAGATTTTATCTCGAACCACCCACCCTCTTCACTTACAAAGGAGACCTTGGAACAAACCCTCATCCTCTTCCCTTGCTCTTTGGTTTTCCCTTGCCTTATTCTCAAAGAGATTCATGTTTCTGTTTCACTGTGTCTGGGATAAATATGTCTGTCCCTGGAATTTCTGGACCCTGAGGTAGGGAGGTTCTGTCTTTATTACCTCACAATAAGAGCTGAACACTTTTGTTGAATTTACAAGTTTTAAGAACAAGAAAAACAACCCAGAAATCATTTTCCTGCCTTAACAAAGCTGTTGTTGATGGGTACATGCATGAGAAAAGAAACCAGCTCTTCCCCCATCCTTTTCTATTTTTTTCAGAGCAAAAAACAGCAAAAACATCTCTGCTAGAAAAATCATTCAGTCTGGTTGGCAGTGGTTTGCCATTCAGCAGGTTCATTCAGGCTGTTTTCATGGGTGATGCTTTTTTCAGATGTCCAGCATCCAAATATAGCAGATGTGGATGTTTTCTGTCTTTGAAAAGAAATAAATAGTCATTTCAATCAAGACAGTGGGACTGATGCAAAATCTGAGTGAGACCCAGTGCCTGGTGAGAGCCTTGAACTGATTTTTAATCTTCTCATTGTCATGGGGGCAGCTGTGGGGAGTCTGTAACTGATTTATAGGAGAACAGGGGGCTATTCCATGTTGTCCTGGGTTCAGGTTCAGCCCAGAATCTGCACAAGGTAGGAGGGACATAGGTCTGCCTTTGCCCTGTTCTTTCAGAGTGTGTCCCCCATGAGCTACAGCCTTTGCACCAGGTGCCCTCAGTGCCCTCATCAGCTGCCCAAGTGCATTTGGACCCGAGCAAACCCAGCAATGGGGGAAAGAATTATGCTCAAGGATTGTCTTCGGAGTGCTGTGAAAGTGACAGCAGTTTGAGAGGCACTGGCAGAAACGCCTCTGGTAGCACATGTACTTCTTCAGGCGTAGGCACAAAATGATGTTGAGTGTTTTTTGCTTCCCACAAAGTGCAAAGCTGTTCCTTTAGGTTCATCCCAAATCCTCTGAGTGACTGACTCCCTCTCGGAGTTAGCAGGGAGAGACACATTGGGCTGTTACGCAGACTTAGCAGGGATTATTTGGTTTATCACCACCAGTTTTCCTACACTTCAGAGCCACTCTTATTCCCAGCCAGATGTTCAGAGGTGGGCCCAGCATCTGGGCGGTGCTTCCCTGGACCCTCTGGGTCCTCACTGACAAATACCTGCAAAAATGCTTTTAATCTGTTTGGTTTGGATTGTCACAAGGCCACAGGGAACAGCCTCACAGGCTGGATTCTGTTACTTGGGCTCCCACTTGGCCATTCCTGCTGGGCAGTCAGGGACTTTTTTGGGTTTTGAACCTCTGCCTCCTTGAAGGACTCATGTAATCACCCTTTTTGCTGACAATCAAGATTGTTCAGCAAACTCTGCTGCCCCTTGGGAACCAGTGTATAGATATTCTCCAGTAATATTCAGGGGTTTACCTCTGATTAGAAACAGATGAATATTAAAATGATTAATGTTACTCTATTAATATTACTAGATGTGATATTTTATATCAGGATATGCATATTAATGAGTTAATGGTAATTTCTAGCTTATTAGCATTAAGTTTCTTTGGTTATGAGCTTTGCACAGTTGACCACTGTATACCTTCTGAAAGTTAGATGTGATATTGACTTGCAAGATCAAAACTTAAATTTTTTTTATTGTAATTACTATTGTTTTCAACATCCCAGACTGAAGAGTATTGGACTGGTTCCTCCTGGCAGGACTGGAAGGTGTCCTGTGTCATTTGAAGGATGGTTACTGGGTGAGTACAAACACACCACATTTATTTCAATGTCATTTCCTTTCCCCATGGTTACTCCTCATTCAGCACCATAAAGGTTTTCCTCCTTGATGATGTCAAGAAAAAGCCCTTGTTTAAGCCTGCTCTGCCAACTCAGTGACATAACCCAAGCTGCCAGATATCGCTGTTCTCATACACAGGTGTCATTCCTCTGGATCTTTCCATTTCTACTGCTAAAGCGTATCCCATTTATTCTGGTTATCTAGAAATCCTCCCTGCCCCTCCAGCCCAGTCCGCCTTTCATCCTGACTATCTGGAAGACTGCTGTCAGGCAATGCTATCTTGGTCTAATTTGCAAGAAATAATTGATTTATTACTGCTACATACCTTTCCTGATTTTCCTGGACATGGCAGAAATAACAGGCTGTCCTGGTCTTAAAGAACTTCATATAAATTGCATTCACACACAACATATCTCAGCGATAAGGGGACCTGAGCTCAAAGGAAGCTGCATCATATCTCAACTCTCTGGAGTTTTGAGAGGTTTATTTTAATAATATCCTGACTTTAGCATATACAGTCCATGGTATTTGCCAAGCTTAAAACAACAGCCACAGGAGGATCCTGTCGTACGTTTTGCAACCGGTTCTCACATCAGCAGAGTGCTGATCCTGCATGGAATTCATTCCACATTTTATTCATTATCTGAATGAGTTATCAAGACAGCTCTCTGCCTGGCTGGAGGTACCAACACAGTGCAGACAGATTTTTTCCCACAGAACCCTCCGAAGCGATACTGTCAGCATGGCTATATTTAATGGGCTCTACCCATGCAGTCAATCCCTCAGTGCAGAAGAAATAGTTTACAATCTCTGAAACCTTACACTCCTCTCTGCCACGGAGCAGGAAAAAGTAACATCTACCGTCATTCCTCTTGCATGTCGCTGGATCCAGGGGGAAGGGAAGGCTAATAAGACAATGAGGACATTGAAAACAATATTTTGAGAGGCAGAGCAAGGCAAAAAAAATTTGAAAAGTCAGTAGTCGGCATCTGCAAGCAATCTTTAACCACAGCTAAAGGCTGCCTTTAAATTCACATGTCATGCCCATCTTACCTTTGCTTTAGGCTTAGTTTAGAAATAACCTGTGGTGATCTTTATATCATTGCTACTGCTGAGTGAAGAGTTAGGACAAAGACTGTTGCATGCAAAGAGGTTTCCCCCAAGTTAAATGCCACTAGGAAATAGAAATAGAAAATAACTGACATTTTAGAAAGATAACACAGGGCAGCATTATGTGCTTCTGAGTTCTGTGCTGTAGCCCTGCAGAATGCCTGATAGAACTGCCACACACATTCAGGTAAAGGTCATTTCTCCGAAAGTGATTTCCATGAAATAAAATTGCCTGTTTGCCGATTTTAAAAAGAGGTCTGGTTCATGGATATGGCAGAGAAATGTCACTACATGCTGATCAGGGGGCTGGGGTAAGTGGCAGGGTAATGGTGTGACCTCCCCGTCACATCTGAAATAAATCTGCCGGGGTGTGGAAGAGGTGTTGGTGAGAGATGTCTGTGAAATGTGGGGCTGGGGAATGGGAAGGCTCCACACTACACATGGCCTGAGCACCATGGAGGAGAACAGTCATTTCAGTGAGTTTTGGCAGGATTTACCTTCAGAACAATGACACTGATGAAAAATGGAATGAGCGGATGAGACAGCACAGCTGGATAGCAGTGACAAGAGGGATGGAGAGCACTTTATGTGGGAATGAGCAGTGGCACAGCCGTGTCGGGCAGCTCATCATGATTGAAAGTGCAACTCTGTTGTGGCAGAAGAAGGCCAGGAGCTTATAAGAGACATCTTCTATCTCTATAAGTCCAAAACCTTATTTCTGGGGGCTTATTCTTAGAAGTGCTACTGAGTTGGGAAGTGTGGAGGTCTTGAAATGCAAACATTTAAAGGCTGCCTTATAGCTCAAAGCTTTGGGATTGATGTTCATCGCTTTTTACCGTGCTGTATGTGGTACGTGTGTAGATCCCTTTTTTAAAGTCATTAACAACACCACTTTTAATTGTCCAGGTCAAGGTTTGCCCTTCTACAAGGCATAGGTATAAAGTTGGCTGCTCTTATGACACAGTTTAATTCTTAACTCTTCAGTCAGACAGGAAAAGATCCAGAGCCTTCTTGCCCACTATGTCCTCCTCCTCCCCCCTTTATGAAAAAAATACCAAATGTGCAAGTTATAAATAACACAAGTTATCTAACATTTCACCATATAAGGAATGAGCAAAAGTGGAAATGCTGATTTCTTTTTTGCCTTTAGCATTCAAACGAAATGGACAACGTAGCAAACTGAATATTCCCAACGAAAATGGTTTGTGGGTAGTTCTGGTGTTCTTGTGCCCTGCTCCGAGCTTTGTTGGCCTCTTTGCTGATGATTCAGCAGCCAGGAATCAGAAGTTTGACATGATATTCCTAAAGCAAAATGGTCTCTGGCCAGTTTGGAAGGAAGGGATGCAGGGCTCCCCTTGTCTTGTGTTCCATCCCGTGTAAGGGCAGGGAGCACACAGGAAGGGGCTGTTTGTGAAAGCTTGTGGGACGTGTATGCACTCGCCAGAGACTGCCATGAGCTCAGCAGCACCATCTCCACTGCTGTCTTTAGCCAGAGAATGGATATTTTGAGGGCAAGCACAGACAGATCTGTTGTCATATAGATTAATCTTGGGCTAAGGTTTGAAGTTAATCTGGAGCTAAAATTGGAGTCTGAAGTGACTGGTTGGTTTACACCATTTTTTCCATTATTAAATAATAGGTGTCCTTCCAGACCCCTTTTCCCCATAACAGGAGCTGATCTGGTTCTGGGGAGCAGATTCCTTCCCTCTGTGCTTCTCCTCTGGGGCCTGAACTGGCCTCCAGTTAAGTCATATGGAATTGAAAAAGGGATGAAGATATAAAGCTGTTCTGAGCCCCTCTCTCTCTCTCTCATACAGGGAGATATCAGCTACTGAAAAGCAGTTTTGTATCCCCTGGTAACACCAGGCTCAAGGAACATTTCACGAATAAGGAATCTGGCTACCTGGTTATTAACAGCTCACTGCTTACTTACAGTTATCTCCTACTCTATTTGCTCACAACCAGGTATGAAAACATTCATGCTAAAACCCAAAAATAATGGCAAAATTCACTGATTTGGGAAACAAAGTGAGTTAAAGCAATGAACCACAGTACATGTTTTTTGTACAGCAGCATAAGGAAACTGTGGGAAGCTAATTTGCAAGCCTGTTTACTGAATACCTGGAACAACTCCCATTTCCCATTTAAATTAGCTACAGGAAGCCAAGTGTCTAATTTGCTTCTCCAGTACCTGCTTGTTCCACTCATTTATGTCCTTACCCTCATGCATTTAGCAGACCATCTCTCCTGGCATTTCAGATGTTTATTGCTGCATCTATAGTCTGTGGAAGCCTTTCCAGGGAGAAATAAATTCAGCCTGCTGGCAGCCAGGGCTGGCTCTGTACCTGCCTTGCACTGCACGGGCACAAACAGCTCTTTGGAGTCACGAGAACAGCAGGTCAGGGTTGTAACATCCAAAATCCCTGGGCCAAAAACAGTGTGCAGCTCTTGCAAAGGCAGGGGCTGAGGAGCAGCCTCCTATCTGTGGTCAGTGCTAAACCTGTTCCGTATCCGGAGAGCTCTGGCTGCCCAGAGTTAAAGCAAACGATGCCCAGGCAGGGTAATAATGGGATTTAAAGTATTCCCTTCCACTCACACAGCACCTCAAAGCTGCTTTCCAGCCTCACCTGCTCAGGGCTAACCCAGGCTGTGGAGAAAGCCTCTTGTGCCGTCAAATTTGTTGTCTCTTTGGGGAAGGAGGGGACATGGCTTTGGCTGTGAGAATTGCTCATGGAAAATGGTCCTGGGTTTAGTCCCTGTGCTGTGGTCTCCAGGGTCCGTGAGCTTGAAGGCTCAGCTGTGCGTCTCTAACCAATTATGGGCTGTGTTAGCATTGGAGCTTGCTTTTCCAGGGGCAGGTTTCTCAGTGGAAAAATGTGAGAAGTGTCAATAAATTGTGACAGTTTTGAGAGCACTGGGCCAAGGTTTCGTCTTGCCTATGGACACAGTTATGTAATGGTTCTTCATCATCTGTGGCCTTTCCTTAACCAAAAGTTGACCAGGAATGTGCAGGTAACACAGACAGTGGAAGGTAAATGCCTCTGGTTTAGCAGTTGAAAACTGGTTTACTTTCAGTAAGATTGAACTAGATTTTCTTTCAGATCCCTTCCAACCCAAACCATTTAATGATTCTGTGATTTGCAATAGCATAAAGCACATGGAGCAGTATTTTAAATGCCTTCTTCAACTGCTGGTCAGTTCTGTCTCCAGCCCCTCTGATTAGAGGGTGAACAGTAAATGCCGGTGCCCCCTCATATGTTTTATGCATTTGTTTGTTTGCTATTGACAAAAGAAGAAAATTCCTTCATTCTTTTCCCTCCTCTCTCTCCAGAGAGGTCAGGATTTATCCCTGAATGATTACATGATCTGTTTCATGCTAATTAAATAGAAAGCAAGTAAGAGCTATCGTTTATGGAGTCCTTAAGCCCAGAGGTCTTATTTTACATTTCAGAAGGAAATTGAAAACATTATTCCTTGGAGATCCAAGATATAAAAACACTGGGAAATATTCATGTAAGCGGAGCACACAGAAATATCTTTCATTTATGTTCCCATTTGTTAAAACAAAACGGTACTTTTTTAAGCAAATGATGAAAACTGAATACATTCTTCACAGTAGGAATATCACTGGTATCAGTCTTATAGCCAGAATGACCACCTACCCCCTGGCCCTGGAAAACATCCTTTACAACACAGTGGAGTCAGACTTTGTCCCAGTAGGTGACTTGTCTTGCTAAAGCTGTTGTAATTTGCACAGTGTTCTTCTTCACAAAAATCATTTGAGGTAGAGGTGGAGAAAAGAACTGTCATCCTTCCAGTATCAATGTTTGATTCACTGTTTTGACTCCTTGAAGCACATATCATTATGTCTCCCTCAAATGCCATACATAGCGAGTGAAATGCCTAACCTGTAGTTAAGAACAGCATATTTTTAAATCAATGCTGAACAGCAAGGAGTTCAATGGAGTTCTAATAAAATGCCCCCCAAAACAAAACCCCCAGCATCTAGCAACCTGGAACCTGCAGCTGCTTCCTTTGCTTCCTCAGTGATTTAAGATTCATTTTACAGGCTTTATTACATTACATGATCTCACCCTTCTCGTTCTCCAGGTGGATGAAAACATGGTCATTGAAATGATATTCCCGTGAAGCTGCAGAACTCAGTTTGGTGGAGGAAGAATGGGGCATAGGTGGTAAATGTGTCTAGGGCTGAATCACCAAAATTAAATTACAGCTCCTACAGGACCTCTCTGGAGAGAACCATTTTGAAGCAAGGCTTATGGTAAGGCAGGAACTCAGCGGAAGGAAACCTGGTGATCAATCAAAGTAGTGCTGAAGAAGATGAATTATGGAGAGATTTTGTCTTTAATTGGCTTTGGACACAGTTCTAGGTAAAATCTGCCTCTTACCTAAGGCCTTCATGGACATATAAGAACAAGTGACTCAGGGGAAGGCAGCAGCCACCCAGGAAAGCCACACAAAACAGCCAAAGCCATTTATCTTAGTGACAGTCATTAAGGAAGGCTGGAAAGTTCCTTCCTCCACGGATGCTCTCAGTGAGCTTTGGGATATCAGTGACCCATATCAGCACTGCAGAGCAAACTCAGGGTGTTTTCAGCAATGAAACACAGGCAAGTGAAGCCATTTCTGCAATATTCCACAGAGTCTGGAAAACTAGACTGCATGAATGTCCTCTCTGCAAATGTGGGAAAGGCTCAGCCATGCTATCCTCCATGGCACCTTCTTGAAGGATTGGGAATGTACCTATCAAAATCCCTTCAATTTCATGGTTTTTCACTGGCTACTGATACCAGTGAAGTGCTTCAGGAATCCTTCCATGCCCAAAGCAGCTGTTTTGCACCTGGTTTTATGGGAAACTGTGAAACGAGATTTTCTCAAGATTTTTGGGGGGTTGAGTGTGAGACCTAAAGAATTTAAAACAACTATATGAAGCTTTATTACTTAGTGAAAATCATACATTCTGGAAGAATTCATTACTAGAAATCTAATGAACTATTAGGACTTCACATTTAATGTTTTAATCTTTTACTGATTTCTGACAAATATTTTCAGTCAGGAAGGCTGACTATTCCTGGATATGGTGACTGTTCTTGAAAAAATCTTTCATACCAAGAGAAAGCCACAAAAGATTAGCTTTTTGTACATAAATAATCCACAGAGAAGAAGCGTGATACATGATAAATTATAGAAAATACTGTGCTAAGGCTGCTGGAAATTCTTCCATCAAGATGGAAACTGTATTGTGAGTTGAACATTTTTATTAGCATTTGCTTTAGTTACATTTCCATTTTCAAGTAGAAAACTGATATGTTTTTGGCTGAAAGTTCTTCCCTCCTCCGGCTCCCAGTGCAAAAATGTCCAACCATTTTCTCCTAAACAGGTTTTTGGCTTTCAGGTTTCCAAGAAACAAGGCAAATATATCCACCGTATCCCTTGTCTAAGCCACTTGATTTTACTACAGCTCTGGGGAGGTTCACAGCTCAGCAGAACAACAGCGTGCAGTGTGTGCCAGCAGATATGCAGGGAAATCATGTCTCTGCCCCCACAGCTTGCAGTGTGCAGGGAAGAGAGGGAGAGGAAAGGGAAAGCGGAAAGATGTGCCTAAGCAGAGATTTAGCTGTGTTTTATGAGCCCAGTCATTCTTTCCTGCAGAAGAGTTCTAGTGAGACAAAATGCCTTGGGGTGAAGTTTGGAAGGGGATGTTACGGGTGAGGTAGGAGGGAAGAGCGGTGGAAAAATAACAGCGGAAAGGAGAGAAGGAAACGTGCGAAGGGGGAGAAAACTGACATAGAGAGGGAAGAGACCAGAAAAGGGGGACAAAAACCCACAAGACAGGAGAGTAATGGTTGGTGGGGGGCTTGAACAGAGAGGAAGGAGCAGGACAGAGGGGACCCCACATCACTGCCAGTGAGAAGAGCAAAACCCAAAGTTTCAGAGCTGAGGAGGGGGCAGGAGCCCAGAGCCATGTGTCTCCTCCATGGCTGCTGCTTTTCTGTGGGGGGGGGTCACCCAGTTCTGTGTCCTGGCCAGATTTCTCTGGGAAAGGAGGGAAGGTAGGAACCAGAAGTCTGTACAAGGAGTAATGGCTTTGAACTGTCAGAGAGCAGATTTAGATTAGATTCAGGAAGAAATTCTCCTCCGTGAGGGTGGTGAGGTCCTGGCACAGGTTGCCCAAAGAGGCTGTGGGTGTCCCATCCCTGGAGGTGTTCAAAACTAGGCTGGATGGGGTTCTGAGCAACCTGCTCTAGTGCAAGGTGTCCCTGCCCATGGCAGGGGGTTGGAATGAGATGAGCTTTAAGGTCTCTTCCAACCCAAACCATTCTGTGATTCTGTGGCTTTTCCCCCTTCCTATCTGCTGCTGGGGCAGTGCTGAACCCAGGGCTTTTGCCCCGGTGAAAGATCAGCAATGGGCTGGTTGGAAGCTGTCGGTGGGGAGCAGAGTCCAGTGCATGGTGTGATTAAACTGGTAGCTGCAGAAAAATCATTTACCCCGGTGGAAATAGATACACACAGATGCGTTTCAATCTTCTGCTATTAAACGGGGAACAGCAGCGCGGCTGAGCCAGCCAGGCGATCCCATTACATTTCCAAAGGTAGCTCTAAGAATTCATCTTCCCCACACTCTGCGGTCCCATATGTTGTGTGAAGGAGATGGCTCTGCTGAAGCTACTATCTCCTTTTGGCGAGATGGGTATATTCCAGGAAAGCTATTAAGTGAAACAGCTAAGTCTGCTGCCGATGGTATTTTTCCTCCCCCTGAGCAAACTCACTTTCTTATCTCTGGCTGTCTCATGTATTAGCACACATGAAAATTTTACTGATATGAATTATACAAATGCACTGGAGAGGCTGCTCTGCAGTAGCACAGAACAGGGAGGCCCTATTGTAACACCACAAAAGCACCTCATGGATGAATGGATACAACAGAACAACAGAAAATCATTAACAGTTCACAGGCCAGCTAAGTGTGCTGACCATAATTTATTCGTATTTGCTTAGACTTATCTTCTGATTCTGACCAGACATAAATTAGAAAACCTGTTCAGCCATATAATGATCTCAGGGAGAAGTGCAGCTTAAAAATTGATGGCGGAAGTGCCTTCATTTCATCAATCCTCGCTGTCTTCAGAAGGGTCACGGGCATCTTTTGGTGAATCGTATCCAAGTGGTGCAAGATGTCACCACCTCTGTGGTAGCAGAAGGTAAAACCTAAGGCCAAGTAGTCCCCAAACTGCCAGTGGCCTCCTTCATCACCTTGTTCACCCTGGTGTGGCTTGGACACAGTGGAACAGTAGAGTGAGGAAGAAAGGACTGTGAGGGGAAGCCCCTCACATGGCATGTCCTGGACTGCTTGAAGCCTGGAGGTCAGGGCCCAGATCTTCATCATCCCCTGGCAGCACAGGCCAGCCTGGGAAGACTTTCACAAGCAGTGGTGGAGGGAAACCTCATCCCAGGCAGATGTTTGGACAGGGTACAGCTGGTGCTCCCTGCATGCCCAGCCTGCAGGAGGAAGCAGAAATGCCAGGAATGTTCATCAGAGCCAAGTAGCAGAACCACCTGGTTTTAAACCATTTGCCTGAAACAGTTTATGTAGAAAGAAGCAGCCCTGGGTCTCACCAGCACTACCTGGTAAGCTGTTGAATCTCCAGCTGTCCCTATGTCGAGTTCATTCAAACACCACTTAGAGACCCATTAAGGTCTGTTCCTCAATTAACATTTGCCTCTTTGGGAGGAGAGAGAGCCCACCCAAGTCTGGCCAGACAGTGAAAATTTGCTCTGTGTTTGGCCATCTGAGTCAGAGACAAGAAAAAAATCATTGTGTGCATGAAAGTCCTTTTTGTCTTGTGTGTGTGTGGGACACACATTTTTCCTGACATTTCGATGATCTTTTCTGTTTTTTTGCTGAAGTTCTCATTTCTGTGCCATGCCCTATTGATAAGCTGGGACACTTCTGAGAAGCCTCACATGGAGACAGTCACATTCACTTCCTGCAGCATGGCCAGGCACAAGGAAAATCTTTGCAGTAGATCTCTTGCTTACAAGGGGTTTGGTTCCCAGTCCTGTTAAAATCAACACATCTTCCAAAAAAAGGAGAGAGAGAAAAGGTGGCACTGGCTCACTGAGCTCCACAGGGGAAAAAGGTGCATTTCATATCCATGGACGTTCCCCATGCAGGAGGACAGCTAGGACATTTGAGTGATAAATGTGTTATTAGTTCTGGGTCACGAAGATCAAAATGCAAATCTATTTTCTCTGAATGTAGAGTGCCTTCCCAGGGGTTTTTGTGTTCACTGGACACTTCAGTTAATTGGGTAAGACCACAGAGGAGAACATGGCTGATATTTTAGGTGAGGATGCTGCCATAAAACATTCTTAAGTTAACAAGCCTATGGCATCTTCTAACTTTCTAATTGAAACTCCACCATGTCTGCTGAAAAAAAATAGGGACAAGTGAAGTGAAACCTGAACGAAGGTACAGAGTGGTTTCACAATCACCTTCCCCTTGGCTGAGATGGTCAGAGAAGGATATTACTGTCAGTGACAGTCTCCAGCTGACCTCTGCTCCTTTTCTGAGACCACAGCCAAAGCCAGAAAGGGAGAACCAAGACGCCATCAATGCCACAGCCCTGCCACAGGCATGAGCTGGGCACAGGCAGGAGACCATAAGATGTGAGGGACAAAGAAGAACAGGAGCTGTCATCCAGCTCTCCATTCACGTTTTAAACAGAACACAGCAGGCAAGATTCCCAGTGAGTTCAGCATTTGGTTGGGGGATATGAATTCCTGTGAACATATTTGTATTTATGCTGGTGGCTAAGTCAGCCTCCTCTTCATCAGCAGAATAACAACATTGGAGAAACAACCACCCTGAGATGTTTTCAGAGCCACTTTCCAGAATGGAAGGAAAGAGTTCCCCAGAAGGTGCAGGTCAACAGCTGCCTCTGCTGTTGAGGCCAGGATGAGACCAAGGCAAGGAAGTGAGAGATGCTGCTGAGATAAAACTCGGTTGATGAGGCTGCTTTGGTGATAAATTGGTGTGCAGGGTCCTAACTGCTTTGGGTGGCTGATGACATGACTTGGAGCGGCACAGGGAGTCATCAGCCAGGTTCTCATGGACTTTGAAACCTGAGCCACGGCACAAAGACTTGGGCTGTTCTCGGCTGCAGATCATCTTTTCAGCAAGGCAGTCCTGATTTCCAGCCCTCTTTCGAAAATAGGCCTTGAGATCAGAGATTAACATTTCCCAAGACACCTACATGGTTTAGGGGCCTATTTTCTGGTATTAACATATTTTAGCAACAACGGTGGTAACTTGGATGATAGATCATTTAGATTATTGTTAATGATTAAGAAATTACCTAGGTAAATCCTCCAAAAGGCTGGCTGAAACTACTTCTGAATTTTCAGGGAGTTTAGGTTCCTTATCCTCTGTGTGGATTCTGTGGTTCTCCATCCCTAGGGAACAGGCAATCACCATATTTTCTTGATGGCTGTATGGAGAAAGTCCCAAATTTTTCTCCCTTGAAGTATGGAATCATGGTACAGAAGAGGCTGAGAACCACTGGTCTATATTTAAAATTTCCTATTTTGTGCCAATCCTGTTATCATTCTCTTAATATACTGTACTCTGGTCTTCCCAGGGGCCTACTTCCTTTAAAATATTTTCTTGGTTTTTTTCTTCTTTGCATTTTTGTACTGAGATAATCTGATTGGACATCAACTTTTTTATTTTGTTTTATATAACATTGGCATTTTGAAAGCAATAGATTTCTACATTTCCTAGGACTTTATTGTATTAAGTCTAATTGTTCTTAAAATCCATGGCTAAATTCCTGATGACCCAATAAATATAAGTTATATCAAGAAAAAATATATTTATAGGATTATGAAAAGAATGGATTATTGCTTAAGCTTTTTGTGTAATGGAAAGACATAATTAGCCAATTGAACTGTGTTTGTGTGGCCTATTTATCTATCAGGTATTGTGAATGTTTCAATACATTTCCTCTATTCATTTCTAATTCCCTGCTGAGCCAATAATATTTCCAAAAATACTTAGGCAGAGGGTGAATTCATAGGTGTCCTACTAAGTGAGAGCTTGTCTGTATTTTTATGATCCAGTCACAGTAGGAAAGTTCGCATCATTTGAAAAAAAAAATTAAGAAAAAAGATGCTGAAACCTATGCAATTGTTCTCCTGCAATATCTGGGGCAGAGAGCACAAATCACACAGAGAAACCTCCTGGGAGAGGCAGGTGGAGGAGCAGGAAATCAAAGAGCAGCAGTGCTGTGCTGTGCTGTGCCAATAGTGACAATCACTGTGAGGACCTCTGACATCACCAGTCACTCCCAAAGCTGCAGTCAATAAATATCTGTGATGGAATTATTGCTGAGTCATGTTCAAGTCCGTCCCCTTTGGCCTCGTCAGGGCAGACAGGAGCTGATCTCGGCCATGCAGATGCTGGTCTGAAGCAGTTTGCCATTAAGCAGATTGCCATAACTGAATTCCTTGTGGGAGGGTACTCAGAGACAAACTTTGGCTTCAGTGACTGCATCAGGCATTAACTGTGTGGCTGTAGGTGCAGCCAAGCTGGTTTGCTACTGGTAACCAGAGCTGGATTAGAGGGAGCTGGAAAAAACCCTTGGAAAATGCCTAGATGGGGAATAAGCATCAATTTTCCATTGCAGAGTAATTAATTAGGACACTGTAATAAATTCTCTCTCTCCCACTTGTCATTCAGACCTGTTGGGGTGAAAAGCTGTCACCTCCAGGGCACGGTGGGTCCCTGCCTTTTGTGCCTGTGAGCTGTCCTGACACAAGTAGTTACTGGTGAGGGCAGTGAGTGGGGAATGGTGAGAGCAATGTGGGTAATAGTGAAGGCAGTGAGTGGATAATGGTGAGGGCAGTGAGTGGG
>VZTJ01000306.1:1949193-2159422 GCA_013397795.1 Orthonyx spaldingii | reverse complement strand
AATGTGGGTAATGGTGAGAGCAAGGTGGGTAATAGTGAGGGCAGTGAGTGGGGAATGGTGAGGGCAGTGAGAGGGAATGGTGAGAGCAGTGAGTGGGGAATGGTGAGGGCAGTGAGAGGGAATGGTGAGAGCAGTGAGTGGGGAATGGTGAGGGCAGTGAGAGGGAATGGTGAGAGCAGTGAGTGGGGAATGGTGAGGGCAGTGAGAGGGAATGGTGAGAGCAGTGAGTGGGGAATGGTGAGGGCAGTGAGAGGGAATGGTGAGAGCAGTGAGTGGGGAATGGTGAGGGCAGTGAGAGGGAATGGTGAGAGCAGTGAGTGGGGAATGGTGAGGGCAGTGAGAGGGAATGGTGAGAGCAGTGAGTGGGGAATGGTGAGGGCAGTGAGAGGGAATGGTGAGAGCAGTGAGTGGGGAATGGTGAGGGCAGTGAGAGGGAATGGTGAGAGCAGTGAGTGGGGAATGGTGAGGGCAGTGAGAGGGAATGGTGAGAGCAGTGAGTGGGGAATGGTGAGGGCAGTGAGAGGGAATGGTGAGAGCAGTGAGTGGGGAATGGTGAGGGCAGTGAGAGGGAATGGTGAGAGCAGTGAGTGGGGAATGGTGAGGGCAGTGAGAGGGAATGGTGAGAGCAGTGAGTGGGGAATGGTGAGGGCAGGGAGTGGGTAATGGTGAGAGCTGTGAGCAGACTTTAAGTGGTTGCAGCCCGAAACACAGCCCTTGCTCCAGAGACGCTGTGTTGCAAAGGAGACCCCGCGTTGCTCAACGTCCTTAGTGACCATGGGCTCTCAGAAAGTTGTAGCAATAATCAGTGTTTGGAGGCAGCTGGGCTGAGTGCTGATTTACCCTCCCCATGGGTGGGGATAGGTCTGCCTGTGTCTCTTGTTCTAATTTTCCATTTTTCTCCAGTAATGTCAGCCACATTTGGGTGACCAGGACACAATGGTGTAGCCCTTAGGACAGAGCTACTTTTGACCCAGGGCCTAGCATTTCTGCTTTTATTCTATTTTTCCAGGGCTGACACTGTAAGCAGTTAGGATTAAGCAAAGTTCACTGCATTCCCCGTAAGTTCTTGAAGCAGGCTTTGTCTATTCCTCATGGAGGTGCTCTCACACACAAGAACATTAAGTTTTGAGGTGCCAACACTGAAACTTTTCCAAAGCATCTGTAGATAGACCGTCCTTTTGTCCTCTTCCCTTCTCCCATCCCTCACCATTCCTTAAACCTCCAGAGAAATGAGGCAGTGAAAGTTTGCATGGAAAATGAGGAAGGAGCTGTAGACAATGCTTTCACCTGCTGTGATGTGCACAATAGCCAGAGGCTGAAAAGACTCTGTTCGTTCTTCTAGGAGGAGAGTCTCATGTGAGCTCTCAAAAATAGGATTTAGCAAGCCAGAGCTGAATTTCATCCAGTCCCACTCTCTGCTGGAGAAGGAAAATCTTGATATTATTAACGTAAGAGGTGAGGTTAGCCCAGGAATCTGTGCCAGAAGGGGCTGAAATCCCTGCTGTACATTTTGGAGAGCTGGAGCCTGATGGTTACAGGCCGGGGTAGGTGCCCAGTTCTGTGGAGTTTCAGCTGGAACCGAACGGCTGATGTGCCCTTGAAAATCCCAGGCTGCAATTCCTCCCCTCCGCAGTTACAACAGCACAAAGACAATGTGGTAATGTCTGCTGCGTTACAGAATCCCTTTATCTGGGGGAAAAAAAGTCCTGTCAGACTAATCAGGGAATTAGCAGTATTACAAAAGTGCTCCTCACAAATGCTAAAATGCAGACATGACTCAGATTAATTTTCAGATCAGGAAACTTATCTTTCTAGTGTGCAGCACTAGCCTGTGTGAGAGGATTCTGGCTGTAATACGGATTTGTTTGGTGGCACTTGGCAGAGAAACAGAGGGCTTTAAAAGAAATAAAATTATTATTAGTTCAAAATCTACTGGAAAGGATTTAGCAGCCTTTTGGAAACATTATATTTTCTCTATTTTGGGGAGCTTTTTGACCTTTCTTAAAGAATTTAATTATCCAGAATTGTCACATCTGATTTCTTTAAATACCCATAAGAGGAAAAACTCACAAAGCCGAAGAAAGGTTGGTGAACTTTGCTTTATTTTGCTCACAATGCGAACTTTCAAATGATTGGAAAATTATTTCCTTCTATTTTGAATGATAGAAGTTAAAGATAGGAATGACCTATTAGATCACCGCGAGCATTTCCTTGACAATTGCGGTTCTGTTTCATTAATCGGAAGAAAGGAGCACGAATTTCATCGGCTGGGCAGCCCCAAGGGCCAGCAGTGGTGTGTGGAGACCCTCATGGCGAGGAAGACCTGAGCCAAGTCAGCGGGGGCCGGATGCCTTCAGCACCCGGCCTGTGTTTGGTGGCCTTATGAAATGAATGAGCTGCGTCTGTCCGACGGGCAGGGGCCGGGCATGAATAGCACAGAAAGCACGGCTATGACTGCTCCATTTATTGGCCCTTTTGGCAGCATGGCTGAATAGCAAATGGATGTGGAAAACTGCTCGGAAACTCCCAAACAGGGATCTAGCTATGTGGGGGAACCTGCACTTCCTTCACCCTTTGACATTTTATTATTAACTGCTAATTTTGCAATCCATAGCCCATTTGAGGAGCACAAAGAGAGCCAGCTTAGCACAACAATCATCTTTTTGGTTAAAAGCACCCATCTCTGCTCCAGTGCTCACATGACAAAATTCGTTTTCCACAATGTTTCCTGGGCACGGCTTAACTGCAGTAATTTTTTAATAGGTTTCTGTTATCCCTTTCTTTCCTTAAACCAGTATTACACTAGTAGGATGTATTTCAGATGGCAGGAAAAGACTTGTTCTTGTCCGGCTTGGAAGTAATCATGGAAAAGTCTCTTAGTCTATCTCAAATGGAACAAATTGTTTGGAGCTCCTGCCCACTGGCTCTGCAGTAGCTCCTTGGGACAATCTCATCCAACTCGAGGATTTTCCATGGCCAGTCTGCCCTGCAGCTTAAAGGTCCTTGAACAGTGTCAGAGGGTTTTGCTTTCTCTACATCTCCAGAGGGTGACAGACACAATTACTGCTGTTCCAGTTGAAATTTATCCTGAGTCTTCGTGGCACTTTATTGACTTTGGCTGAGGCTGGCTCAGAGCTCCCGTGTAGCAGGGTGATGGAGGAGGCACATACTGCAGCTTGTCAGTCCCGTGCTCTCCCAGAGCTGTGGTGGCACCTCCCAGTAAGCTGAGAGTTGGGTATTCAAACACTGTTAACGTTCATCTTCAGAAAGCTGAGAAAGCTGCATCCCACCAGCAGAGATCTACCTCTTCTTCTCATGGACCCAGAGTGAAATCCTCTTCTTTCAGGAGACGGGAGGGCAGTCAGACCCTGTCCCAGCTATGCCAGGAGAATTTAGTGAGAGTCAAACTGTAATAATGTCCTGGTTACAGCCAAAGGCAAGAGTTGCAGAAGCAGCTGGTTCCTTATCAGAGACTTGAGTGTGATATGCAGAGTTTGGATACGTAATACAGCTGTGGAGGATCACATCTGGGATGCAGTCAGATCTAAAGAGGATGAGGTTGTTTGGGCACCATTTTGTCACTGGGAATGTCCTGTCAGGTTAAATCCAGGCCTGTGGTCCCACCCTGCATCTGCAAACACCGAGGAGAGAAGTGGTATAGATGGGGAAGTCTGCTGAGGGTGGGGCAAGGAGGAGGGTGGTGCCCAGCTGCCATGTCCAGGCTCAAGTGACCCCCTAAACAGGACACAACCACCCTGGCTCCACACATCCTCACATGCCCTCCTCCACGGGACTTCTCTTTTTAAAAGTGATCTTTCCTCGGTGGCTGCCACGTTGGTGTCACTGCTGGCTCTCAGTGGGGCAGTTCCCTGAGCTGTAGAAGGCACAGCTGATGTAGAACTTTTGCACGCCCCAGGTTCTCCTCCATGACAGCCAAATCCAGGTCATGGTTGAAAGATGAAGCAGATTCCCATGTGCTGAACCCTGCGGGAGCTGCAGAGCTACAGGAATTGACAGAGTGCTGGGAAGTCCAGCCTCCTGCTGTCTCAGGTATCAGACCCATCAGTCCCCCACTGATTTTAGATATTAATTTCTCTCTGTGTCCTCTCTCTCTGTCTCTCTTGAGTGTGGCACTGGAGAAATCCAAGCAGATGCTGTTACAAGGCAGGTAGCTGAGCTCCTCTGGAGCTCTGGGACTCATGGGGTGCCAGTCCAGATTTGTCCTGAGGCTGGGAAGACAAGTCCCTGTTACCTGGTGCACCTGACAGTCTTGTTGTGGGGGGCAAATGCCATGCAGACGAAGATTTATTTCCATGTAATGCCTCCTTAAAGGACTCAGATGGAAGAAACAAACCTGGTGGCAGAACAAACCCTGTGAGCCTGTGTGTGCCTATTTCTATGCCTGAATAGAAGTGCCCAGTGACTTTTGAGATGCCTTTGAAACTTTGGCCAAACTATTTCTTAAAAGGTCTTATAAAGAGTTCAGTCTTACTTGGTTTTCCAAGCATGGTCTTAGCTGCAGAACATTTAATTCTCTTGAAACAGGTGGAGTTTGTTTAAGTCCTTCTCTATTTGTGGAATTTTCCTGGAGAAACCCCTCTATTTCCTAGATTTTGAGAATGCTGTTCTCTAATAAACTGCAGCTATATTTATCTCAGCATTTGTATTTTCTCCTTGTTATTCTTTGCTCTGACACAAGTTGTCCTGACACAAGGCACATTTTGAGCTCTCTTGCTTTCCCTCTGTTTCCCAGCGTTTCTTTTGAAATTATATGCAAGAGCACACATTCCACCTTGGCATTTGGCAGCCCCTTCCTCTCTTATCTTGTATTCATGAGCTTTTAGCAATGTCCTGCAGTAGCCCTGCCTGACTGCTGGGTGTCTAAGGCTTTTAATAGTTCTGCTAAGTTTAATTGTACTTGATTTTGCTGCTTTGTTTTTGTATGCATGCCAGACAGCTCATCCCCTCAAGAATGTCCTGAAGGCATCCTCTGCCACAATAAATAACAGAAGTGATAGTTAAAGTATACATGTATAAATAAAGTTTGCTCTGGTGTGTGAGTTCACCTAGCAAATATGAAAATGTGACCGAGGGCCTGCACCTCTGCATTCAAATCCTTGCTGTACAGTGAAATGAACTGGAATGTGCTACAGTGATTTTCTTTGATAATGTCTGGCTTATAATTTACTTTTGGCTGAAGCAATCAGTGAGGGAAATCCATTTGAATAGCTTTGTAAGAACGCTTTATTTTTCTGGTGCTGCAGGCTGCAACTTTCACACTCTGAGACTAAATCCCTTTCGCATCGTCCAGGTCCTGGGGAGAGACATTTATTTAAAAGTAGCTGAAATGAAGCACAGAAACAAACTGTAAGTGATTTTTGGCATTACAAGTGCAGTGACTGTAAAGCAGTGGCTCGGCTCCATACTTTAATAGGCTTTAACGTATCAATTATAGTGCTGAGTAGTAATTAGGGCTATACAGCAAAATGCAGAGTGACCTCTAAACCATTCCAAATCTGTGGGAACTGGTGGGAAGGGGGATTTGGGAGCAGACTGAATTCTGGTAATCATGCCACAGGGTGCAAAAGAGAAAATGTGACTCTTAAAAGTTGAATTTTGTTTCAGCAATGCAGGCAAGCCTTGCCTACCCTCTGAAGGTGAATCTTCCCACAGCAGGGAGCTAAGTGGGCTGAGCAGTGGATAACTCCCCTGGGACCACAGTGCTGGTCCTGCCAGCCTGCCCACTCCATTAAATGAATTGTGTCTGAAAACCCTGCAGTGCCCCGCTGTGCTCAGCTGCTCGGGAGCCTCTCAGGAGGAGGGTGAAAGCTGAGAGCTGGGGAATGCTGCTTCTCCTTTCAGCATGGCCTAAAGGCACCCCCAAAAATTCCATGGTACAAAGGGATGCCTGGCTTCCAGATACACTCCTTCCACCCCGCACTCAGCTGGTGAAAATGTGCTGATGCTGGCTTAGAAAGGGCACTCCAAACTTTTGGTGGACAGAGGCACCGCACCCCCTTCATAAAAATAATAATAATAATGTTAAGAGCAATGCAAACCACAAAATTACAAGTTTTCTTCCCTTACTGGTTGTTTGGTGCTCAAATTGCCCTGGAGACAGAGTGAAACATCCAGTGGTACTGTGGACGTTTGGTTGTAGGGATGGCAACCTATATCCACGTGATGCTGATCAGTCCCGTAATCCTGAATGAGCCAAGCCCCAAACCTCCTCTTGTTTTCAGGGTGGAGTCAAAGCCACAAAATACTTCTGCAACGTTTGTAGCCAGTGATCAATTGTAAGCTAAAGAAATATTTATTTTAAAGCGTAAACTGAGCAGCGTGAATTTCTTTGCCCAGGATATTCCTCCTGATGTTACTATTTTGATACGCCTAAGTTCATTGGTATAAATAGGGTGCAGTTGTCATCACATTTAACTATAAAAAGCCCTCCTCAGCTGACAGCATAGGTATCATAAAGTCACATCACCCCCTACTAAGCAATTTTCACTTGAGCCATATGCAAGCCTCTGAATGACAATTCTGCCTTTCTAGCCTTGGCTGGCATATAATTTAGGAGCAAGGGAAGGCTTTCAGAAGCAAAGATTTGTAGGCTTGACACAGAGCACCAATGAATCACATACTCGAAAACTTTATCCACCATAGCTGAAAACAAAAATCATATACAAGCCAAAAATGCAAAGTGGGCCCCATGGATGTGACATGGCTTGGCTCACCTCCAGAAGGCTTCAGTAATCTTCTAGCATGGTTGGAAACATGCCAGCAAGTGTCCTTCACCAGGGTGGAGGGAGTGAAACGTTCACAAGAACTAATTTCTTCATGTGAGATCCCACAGAGAGAAATGGCTGCACTACCCTCGTGCAGAGTGAGATGAAAGTTCATCCCATTTTAGGAGTCGGTTTTGTCTATATAAAGTACTTATATGGGCTCCATACTGTCCTGCCTGGGCGGGTCGTGGTCTTTAACACATTTATTTTTGTGGGCAGAGGAAGGGCTGATATTTGTGCTTCAGCTGGGGAAGGCATGAATGGGAATGCAGTGTTCCACCCCACACTGAGAGAATGGAAATTAGCACTGCTTGTCTCAGCAGTGGAGTGAGTCAGGAGGAGCTTTACTTGAGCATGAAAAACCAGAGGAGAGGAGAGTCAGTCTGTGCGAGGCAGGGAGAGCTGCCAAGGCTCAACTGGATAAGTAACACGTAGTAAATGCTTAGAGTCACCTTGCCAGACAAATATTTGCCTTTCACTTTGAATGAAGACCAAATCATGTTCTAACTAGTAGGACCAAGGAATTCCACGCATTTTAGTAAGTTGAGTGTCCTACAGAAACTCCCATGGTAAGTGTATGAGGGCAGACTTCGGGGGATTGCTGGACAGACAGGAGGGAAAAAAAATAACTCGGGAAGATATTTCAGTGTAGGAAAAAGATCAGAGGGAATGCTGGAAACTGGGAACAGGGTGGAAAAAAGCTTTGTAAATGAGCGTGGCTAAATACACCACTACGCTCAGTGGAGAGTGTTCATATTTATGGTGGCCAGAGGGGTGGAATCCAGGAGCTGAAGGGGTCAAAATCTCTGGGGAAACACTGGAGACAAAACTATGTCTCCTCCCTAAATCAGATTATCTCTGAAAAATATCTTATGGGAAGAATGAAAATCTAGAGTAAAGACCACAGTCCCTGGACATTTCCAGTCATTTCTAACAACCATGTAAACTTCCCTCTCTTATTCAGTGAACCAAATGCAGAAGACAATGGCAGAAAAAGACAGCAGTAGAATTGTCCTTTTTGTGACAGATGTGGCCTTGGTATCATTATTTAGGGACTACACTTACAGGCAATACTCATTGTTCTCAGGCCATTTGCTCTGTCTGCTGTAATAGCCTTGTAAGACCAATTTTTGGAAATAAGTGATTTTATCAGCTGTTACTAGGTTGTTACTAGCTTAGTAGCTCTGGTTGGACTTCAGTGCATCTAACTCAGTTTTAATGAAAATAATAAAAATTAAGGAAGGCTGAGATGGACCAGCTACTTGACCATTGGGCTGTGCAAGAGCAGGATTCAGACACCGCTTGTGACCCCTCTAAGTGCAGACTATTCCTCAATAGTTTTTTTTTTTTTTTAACTTTAAAATGAGCCAGAAATGACACCTTCACGATTTCTCTTGGGAAACCTGGGATCCAGAGCTCTCTGCATTCAGTAGGAATCTTTCCATTGACTTTGATGTCCTTTGGACTAGAACTTGTATTTCCATGGCATTTCTGGGATGTGTGTCTGAAATTCACTTGCTTCCCTCGTGCTTTCTCATGCATCATTCTGGCCAACACATCTACTGCCATAAATACAGCCCGGAGCACGCTCAGGAGTCCTCCAAGTTTTCAGTCAGTAGCAAATATCTGATATCCTGTCTAATTTTCCTTTCTAACTTCATCCCATTCCAGCTCTCTGTATCCCCTTGGGCCCCCGTGGTTCCTCTCCATTCCAGCACCTGTGCAATCATGTTTTGTGACCTTGTATCATGTATGTAAACATGGAAAAGTTTAATTAAAATGAACAAATGTACCAAATTGTTACACAATACACAATCCAAGTACTTATGTACCCTTCAAAGGCATATCAGAGGCACCTGAATAAAGCCCTGTTTAGCAACCATTAATTAAGTGATGTTTATACAATGCTTTGAACGTGTGAAATGATGAGAGTTTCCAAGTATATCATGAACATCGTTATCATTGGTATACAAAAATCAGGAATGTACTGAACTTCTCTTAATCCCTCCCAATTACCAAAGGCTTCGTGAGCTGAAGAGAATCAGCCATGACAAACTAACAGATAGTCTTTCTTCCAGCTGGGCTGTCCTTTTGTCTCCAGAAAATGGTATAAAGTGTAACTTCTTTTACCCATCTTGTTTATTTAAGCACATTTGTCAAAGCCTACCACAGAATGGTTATTCCAGTTTAAAGAAATCCTTCCGGGTCACAAAGTCCTTTGGATGTCTCACATGCAACTGCTCTCCCTTCCCATTCCTCTCTTTTAAGTCCTTGAAAGTCTGTCAAAGTCTGGGCTGAATTCCTGAAACCAGTTGGAGTGTAGCTCTTCTTTTGTTCCCCACTGCCAACTGCAGAAAGCCACGATCACTGGGTTTTGTAGTCACCAGCTTTAAAACCCCTAAGTCCCATTGCTTCCTTTGAATGGGCAGATGCAAAGCAATGCTTTAAACCTAGGAATGACTTTACAGGGCTTTTCACTCGCCGTGTTGGAGGGGCTGCTGTGCTGTCTCTGATTTCAGGGAAGAATGCCTTAAGCAGCCTGTCTGTTTCTTAAGACTGTCAGAGGTAAGGCTAAAACTTGCAAAATAACATCTGGAAAGCCCAGATCGTTCTCTAATATAGAAATCGTATTTTCATCCTTGAGGTCTGAAGGCTATAAACACAGTTCTATCCATGTAATTAATTCAGCTTGAAGGGATGTCTTCCATTTTTAAGGTTTATACTTTTAAACATGGCTTAAACGGAGAACTGCTTCAAGTGCTGTAGGGCTGCTAAGTTTTACTGCCCTTGAAGGTACTAGATGTTTGGGTAATTTTTGTCCTCTTACTATTCACCAGTGAATTAATTTACTGTGAATTAATTTACTGTTCTGCTTACGGATAGAAGTACAATCCAATTCATTAATCACGTTGAGATTTTTAAGCCTGCACTCGTCTGTTATGACTTGTTCTTCATAAGGCTGAAAAATATTTCTTTCATCAGAATGGCTTAATGCCTATAAACATGTCCTAATTATATTTTCTTGGAATTAATCAAGTTCATTATGTTAAGTTTGGGATCTTCATCTGAAGTGAATCTGAATCGTAAGCATCTGCCACAATCCCTTCAGACATTACTGATGGGAATAGTGGTGTGGGATTTTCAGGTGTACTCAGTTTTGGCCTAATCCTGTTCCTCTTAAAGTCAGTTGGAATTTTACCATTTCTTCAGTGTTGTGGATTTCAGACAAACCTGAGCACTTCTCAAAAGCACTTCTCAAAAAAAATTTTAGAGTTTTGACAAGTTTTTCAAACAACCTAAGAGAAAAAGTCTACACAAGGTGTCATTGCATTTAGAATATGCTGTAGCTATCCCTGTTTGGTTGGAGGTTTGGGTTTTTTCCTGCATTTCACCCCCTAAAAGAGAGGTTTACTGAGCATTTTGGATGAAAAGTGATTAAACAGTCTGCTGTCAGAGACCTGGGTTTTTCTTTTTTTCATAAGAAAATCCTTCAGAAACCTACAGAATCCCTCAAAATGACTCTAAAAGTCAATGGGCTTATACAAAGAGGCCCCACTTGTACAGAAATGAAGACAATCTTTTTGATTTAAAGCCCTTTGAGAGGGTGATCTTTATCTCATTAGTTCAACTACAGTTGTTTCCACTGCAGTTTATTCACAAGAACCAAATCTTGAGGTCCTTAATTCAGTTTGGTGAGGTCAAAGAAAGTTTTTTCCTGAGTAATGGTCCCAGGATATGACCTATTTCTGATTCCTGATCTTCCTATTGCAGATAAATGAAATCACACTTTCAGAACTGTTTAATGTTAAGGTTCGTATAAAAGCAAAGGGTTGAAAATGAAGGAGGAAACCCTTTATCCACCAGCCCATCATCAATGTTATCAAAATCCATATTTTAGCAAGCCAAACATTCTGACATGGTCAGACAATGTCCAGAAACACAGTACCTACCAATTCAAATGTGTCTTACCCTTGGTTCTTTTTGGTTCAAGTGCTATGGAGTCAGCAGTGAAATGGGATGCAGGGGGGTGCAATTCTGAGATGTCAAGGAGCCAAAAAAATTCCCTCAGACAATTGTGCCTGTCAACAGTTACGAATCTTGGGAATTGAGGGCCCCCTCACTGAATCAGTGCCTGCCACTGTGGCAGGTACATGGGGTGGGTTTGCTCTCCCTTCCCTGCCTCAGAATTGGCTGTCTGGCTGCAGGTGGGTGTCTAGACTTCCACCATAACCTGTGGAGTTCTCCCCCCTCCCAGGAGCCAGCTCACCATATCCAACCTGCGACTGTGTGATGAATCAGCCTCTGGCTGTGCTTCCATCTCCCTGCTGATGACAGGGAAAGCCCAGATGGGTGACACCTCTGCGCTAAGAAGCTGAAATTGCAGGAGGTGGATCCCACCCACGTTGCTCACACACCGCTAATTGCAGTGGCAGAAGATCCTGTGTACATTTAAAACCACACATATTTAAATTAGCCAGCTCAGGCACTGCAGGGTGGGCAACGTGGTGTGGGGGGCAGGTTTGGGCACCTGGCCTCAATCCAGCAGCTGCTGTGGGCCACAGTGGGACTGTCCAACTGACCTTCCTCGGAGTCAACACAACCACCTGAGCAGGAGCTGTGCAGCTTGGGGAGCTGCAGGGGCCTTGGAGGGACCATTCCTCACAGCCACGGAGGAGAGGGGAAGCCAGAGGGGAGGAGAGGAGCAAAAAGCTCATCTCTGTGGAGGTGACAGTGGCAGCAGATCCAAACCCCTCAGCTGTAGCCAGCAGAAAAGGCTTTGGCTTTGCCTAAGGGGCAAGAGAGTTTCAACCAAACCCAAGAGCTCCCAGGATGAAAACTCTCATCTTGATCTTCCCAACATTCAGCTTAAAAGTGGCTTGGCTGCAAATGACTTCTACAGCTGATGCATAATTAAAAATCCATTTTCATTCATTTCACAGGCAGTGCACAGGTCTCTCAAATGTCCATTTGGTGCAGACTATCACCAGTAGACCATTAAACCTGGCCCTGGGCTGTACTTCTGTGCCTGCCTTTTTGTTAAGCACATGCATTTCGTCTGTCAATAATTACAAGGAATTGAATCTTGGCTCTTTTATTCTGGGAACTGCCCTGCTGCTGGAAAAAAGCTAGCAGAAACATACTAGTGCAGAGTTTTCAACATTGTGAGACTGCTTGGCATGAGAGATAGCTCCTTCTGACAAGTTAAATGCTAATTTTTATTGCAGGTAACAGTAAAATGGGAAATTGGTCTCTGCACTTCACTTAGGCAAGAAATTAGGAAGAAAGCTGCCAGCAATCACTGTTTCAACATTATAAACTTTGCTTTACAACATACTGCTGGACCAGAGGAAACCCTCTGATTAATAGAAATCCATGTGGATTTCTGATCACTGGGGAAAAATATGTTATTTTTTCCCCTTCACACAGAGACAAATACACATTTCTTGGTAGGGAGCTGAAGCAGTCATTATCACAGCCCTTGCCTTGGGGCAGTGCAGTAAGCCTGGGCCAGTGAGCCAAGATTTTAATCAATCAATGCCAATTCCTTCTGCAGAAGGAATAAAGTTTAAAGGCACAGCCAGCACCAAGGGGTTTTGGTAGCTGTGGCTGACACAAAGTCCTCGGAAATGAGTGACCATGGGTTGAGCTGTGTGCTGGTGTGTGCGTCTGCTCCCCGCAGCCCCAGCAGCAGGGCTTCTGCGTGGGTGCTCAGCAAAACCCAGGGATACTCATCCATATTCTGCCAGTCTGATGCCCAAACATTTAGATTAATTATTTTAGGTTTTTATTTAATTTTAATTAATTATTTTACTTGGCATTTTGGTAATTTGCAATGAATAGTCATAGCTCGTCTGGCAGGTGTCCAAATACATGAAATGAGCTTAGAGAATGGAGACAATAAATACAGGGTGCAGAATATGGGGCTTCTTTTAATCAGGTTTTGGCTTGTTAGAAACATTGCTCAGGTTTTTCTTCATAGGCACCAGGAGTTAAAAACTTACAATTTCTTCTATTTTAAGGAAAAGCCCCAAACCTCATGCAATCACTTGTCTCCAGGGAGACCATTTAAGAAAAACAAAATACTAAGAGATGAGGGACAATTCAGCATAGTTAGAAGCAATGTATTTGTGTTAGAAATATTGATTGGATTTTTTGGAATTTAATTTTCTGCTCAGCGCTCCAAAGGCCTTAGGTACTGAAAGGTGCTCTATTACTCATTTTATCTATAAAGCTCTCCCCCTCAACACATCCTGTAAAAGCACTCAGGGTGTTATGTGGTAATTAAAAGGTGATATTAATATTTCCTGACATGCACTATAAAACATCTTCAATCAGCTTCCTGTAACTATCACACACATAAGTGTATAGTATAAGAAGAGAAAAAAATTCTTGGGAAGGTGGTTCCTCTGACTTTCTACTTGAATGTCCTTTTTTTTGCCACAAAAAAAGTAAATCATCTTTGTTTCCTTGTCTGCTTTCCCACTTAGACCAAGACAGCTGAAGTCCCCAGATGATGATGTTTTTCAGGCCTTTTTCCCATTTGGAGCCTCATGGGCAAATTACTCTGTCATACAAAGATTTCCTGTAAGAAAATAGGGGAATTTCTTCCTCAGAGTTGAGATTTCTCCAGCCTCTGTGCTGTCCTGGCCACTGGCAGTGGAGACACCTGATTTGGAGTGCAGCAGTAATTTTTTGTGCCTCTGTTGTGATGTTTTGTGTTGTGGGCTGTAGGCAGGGTCACCTGCCAGATGTTTGCATCACTTGTCCTCGGTTATAAAACAAAGCCCCAAACTCAAACTGGTAAAACATCCACTCTTGCACAAAGGTTCTAATGCTGTAAAGTGCATTTGAAAGTGATTTTTTTTTTCTTCTGTGGGATTTGAATTTCTGAATTTACTTTGGGTTTCCTGCTTGTCTCGTTGCCTTTTTGGTATTTTTCTCCCTACAAGGAATTTGGTGTCTGCAGCCTCCTCTCTCCTGGCCTTGTCCATGGGACCTGCATGGCATCTGCCTGTCAGCAATTTGTAGGCAGAATGATGCCAAGATTAGAAAAAGAACTGAAAGACATCTCATCTTAAGAGATCCAGGAGAGATTTGGGTACTGATAGAGATGTGAGTAAATCTGGACCACACATAAATGTACAGACCCCCCCTGAGCTGATGTTTTTGCCCTGTAGTTCAGGACATAGTTAAGATCTCACTTTAATCAGCATGAAGAGGAACAGGGTATTTAAGAAAGCATGGGGTGTAATTCAGGGTATATTATAGACATGGGTGTTGTCTCACTGGGCTCATTTTACCATATCAAGCCAACCTTTTCTAATGCAGCACTGTGCTCCAACCACCACCCATTAATTGCAGGAGAAGCTGGAGTTTAAAATCCAAATTCAGGGCATTTATTTAAGTGCTGAAACTGTCATAGGCTATTTTATGTGCAAAGGTTGAGAAGAAGAGCCACAGGGATGGATGCTCACATCAGTTCAGTGTGAATCTGACAGTGGTTGGTACAAAATGCTTCAGAGTGATGTGAGGGATCCACACAGAGGCTGCTGTGAGGTTATCTGCACTCCCTCATCATTTCCTTTGGGTTGCATCTTGATTTCTAGCCATTAGGAACTGGCTCAAGCCCTAAAGAAGAATGCTTTAATGACACCATAATTTTCCCTCTTGGTATTATTTTTGTCACTCTCTGGATATCCTCAGAAATACTCAGCCTCTTGTTTGATGCTGTTATGCCCTCTGTGTCTTCCTATGATGGTGATGTCCATCAATTCATTGCACCTGCATTTAATCCATGTTCCCTTTTACTGGTTTTGGATTTGTTGCATTTCCATTGCCCTGAATGTCACCTTGCACTGTGGCAGCAGCACGGAGGGCAGAGCACCTGCTCTGACCACTGGGAATTTTACAGATACCAGAGACACCCACCGAGGGCTGTTTCTAATCCTTCCAGTCTCCTTTATTCACCTGGGATTTTCAGCCATCCCTCAAACATTGTTTTCCTTTGAACACTGTCTTCCCTCCCATCACCCTTTCCCCAAATCCCTCTTTCTTCCAGGCTTAGTGCTGTGCTTTGGCTTTCTGCTCTGCACGATTCATGTGTCAAGCCCAACTCCACGCTCAGCAGTTCAGCAAAGCACTTAGGCCCATGGTAATCTTTAAATTCAGAACATGCTGAAGTGCTCCACTTAACAGAGATCAGATCATTCATGTGCTTAAAGATAAGCATTTGCTTAAGTACTTTGCTGAATTCAGGCCTAAACACACACATTAAATTCATCAGCTAGGACCCTTGACAAATTTTGCCACAAAGGTGCCTATCTCTCCCCATGGTCTATAAAGGGAGACTAGATGACTAGTTTAAATTAGATAGCTAATCTTTAGGCAGCTCAAATTAGGTGAGAGGAATCCCACCCTCTGTACCTATCTACGGTGTCAGGCACTGATCTCTGTTGGGGGCCCTCCATTCTACTGAGAGGCAGTTAATGAGAACCAAAATTGGGGATGGGCCCCAAAGGTGATGGGGAGGGAATTTCTGGGTCTCTGCCTCCAGCAGAGCAGCTCCCAAGTGCAGCAGGTTGGAAAGTTAATGGTTTATTTCATTCTCAGACCTGCATTCTGCCCTGCAACAACAACTGGGCAGGTTTTAAATGATCCCTTGTCAGAGATGAGATTTGGAAGTCCGTGAGCTTTGAAGTGAGCTACGTGGCTGTCCTGCTGAAAAATTCCCCAGGAAACCTTCAGCCTTGACCTAGTGGTTCAAAGTTACAGAGATTGAGCTGAAACGTGACTTTAATGTTATCTGGGCTTTTTGTTTCAGTTTTGATCATTAAACTCGGGGTTGCCACATAGTCAGGAGTGATATTGGGTTTCTGCCAGACCTGCCAGTGGCACGAACACACGAGCCATTACGTACACAGTAACCCAAGAGCGTTGTAAATGCTCATGTGCCTGCACAGTTGCCATGCCCATAATGTAAAGTGCAAGTGAGAGCTGTCAGCTGCATACTAAAATGTCCCTGTGTGGAACAGCGTGGCTTCACAGCGACCAAGGTTTGCACCTTGAAGCCCAGACTGAAGGTCTGGAGTGGCTGATGGAAGGGTTATATCCAGATCTGCCCTCTCTGGCTGTAGGATGGAACACTACTCTCATGGAGCTGCTGAATTGGTGTCTGCTTCTTTTTTTTTTTTTTCCCTGACATGAGATCAAAGGAAATAAAAAAAACAAACCCAAACCAAGACATGGTGTGTGTCTTCCTACCTGGCTTCTTTAATTTTGATACCATTTGCCTTGGGAGATTTATTGTAGCCCAAGTCTTGATTACCAAGTCCTAATTTTGCCTAGCACAGTCTGCTTGACCACAAGCACAACAGGCGAATTCTGGTGTAAAGAAAAAGAAATTTCTGAAGCTATTCCCTTTATTCTGCTGAGTTACTCTCTAAAGAATGACACAGCTTATCCAGCTTCCAGTGATGTGGACAGTTCCTTCATCTGGGGCTGCTCACCTGCTCACTTTTGGGCAGGACTGTAAATCCCTGGGCTATCACTAGGCACACAACAAAAGCCAGGGATTTTCAGCCATGCAGAGAAGGGCCACGTCCAAATCCAAACCTGTCTGACACAGGGCAGAGGAGGAGCCCTTGCTGCACGACAGCTTCTGTGTGCAAAGTCACTGTCATTGGAGTTCACCAAATTTTTTAGTCTCTCTTCCTCTTTCCTTTCCTCATTCCCTCCTGTCTGTGTGCCTCAGTTCTTTGTACTCACTTCCCACACTTGTCCTCCAAACAAAGCATCTCCAAACAGGAGCCTTGTTTCTGTGAGCAACAGTGGCATCACAAATCCAGAGATGATGCTCTTCACCCTGCTCGTCCTGGGCAGAAGGACCTCCCCACATCTCCAGCTGGTTACCCCCAAGAGCACAACAGCACTCTCAGCCTGGATCTGAGATCCAGGAAACGTTGCTCTTCTTATGTGATACTCATTGTTCCCCAACTCCATGTCACTAATAATAATGGCAATCCTTGGAGTGGAAAGACTTGGGGTTTCCACTGTCCGATGGTTCATTTAAAAATAAAAATGAATCAGAAGCTCACACTTCTCGAAGCCAAGAACATTATGTTGGCACTGGAGCCTCAGAAGGGAATTAGGAAAGTCTCTCCTGGGCTGGAGTGCTTCCTGGCTGATCTGCAGGATTCCTGTGTATTCTCCACTGGGACCTGCCCCAGACACAAGCAGGGTAATTCCACAGTGGAGGATTGGATCACTCAGTCTGTGCCCTAGGACAGCAAATGTGTGTCCTGACGGTGTGTTTGAGCAGCACAGTCTGGGCAATACATCGAGGCATTAAAGCTGTGCAAGAAATGGAATGCCATAATTACTCAGATTCGGGGGAAAAAAAATAAAATCAGCAAGGAAAAAGTTACTCCCCCTCCTCCCCCCCCATAAAGCCTGTCACTTGTTAACTGTGCCTCTGAAGTGTTAGTTTGCTTTTGGCATTTTTCCCCTTTATCTAAACCCCTCAAATAAGCCCTAATGACAGCATGAGCTGCATGTTACTTCATGTACTGCCTTGCAAAGCACTGGAATTCCTTAGGTGTCTTAAATTATGGGCTTCTTTAGGACAGATGACTTGTATTCTGCCTGATATTTACTAATATGCTGCAAACAGCACAGATATTGGATAGAGTTCATATCATTATTGCACAGACATTCATTAGTCTATGCACAGTTACAGCCTCATGTTTTATTGAAAATAGATTTAACAGTCTAATGAACTCTCACATGGGACAATTACAATACAATGAGAATTCTTGTAGATCTGTATGTCACAACCAGAAAATCTAACTCTATAAATCTCTACCAAAGCTTTACCCATAATTTAAGCTCCTTCATTCACCTGAAATAATTTTTATAACAAGTTGTTGAAATTTCCTTTAATTTTTCTAGTTGGATGCTTTTTCGCAATTTCATGGACAAGTCTGACAAAACCTTTTTGTCAGCATACATTCATTGTGTTGGGACCAGAATTTATTGGAAATAATGCAAGAAAATATAATCTCAGTGACCTTTTCTTCCTGGGAAAAAGCAAAAGATCTGAGGAGTTTCAGTTAAACGAGTACTGTTATGGGGCTGATTCTCCCCTGGCCTGTAATAGGTTTTGTCATTTAAACTTCTGGAAACTGGGAAAGCAGGAATATTTCTCTGCCGAAATAGAAATTTATATCTCCTTTGCACATGTCGAAATGAGCACAGGAGGGACGCAGTGGTGGGAATCTGGACTGTGGATCTTGCACAGTCTGGACCACTAAGCTTTTTCACTGATTCCCAGAGTGAGGAATGATTGCTCTGACATTTTCCCCCTCCTTTCAGTACTGGAATTCTTATGAGAAATCCAAAGCTGCTATTTTTGGCAGGCATGAACAGTATGGTTTTTGGTACCTTACTTAAAAATGTAATCTATTTTCTTTTAATTGCCACAACAGCTTTATGGTCCTCAGCACTCTTAAAATGTTTCAAGCATTAAAAAATAAGTCTGTAAACTAATGAAGAGGGCCCTTCATGCAACATCCTGCTCTCCACAGAACCATAGTCACACAGAATATTGAGTCCTGAGAGATCACACATTTAACACTTTCACCGAAACGAAGCCAAATTCTGCTCTCATTTGAACTACATCAAATTTCTGCCAGTGGATATGAAAAATACCCCGAACCTGGGTTTTTATGCAAATGCAAATAAGTCATAATACAGGAGTCATCTTTGCAAGTGTGGGTACTACTTCTTGACCTCTTCTTTTTGACTTTGTTCCTAATCCAGTAACACTGAACATGACTTTAACTGTATGAAGCTGCCAGCTCTAAGAACTCTGGTCTTAGAGTGCTGTTGTTTTATTCTGGATCTATGTCTTTATTTCAAATAAAAGAAACCAAGGGGACTTCAGCACATTATTTGAATGGAAGCAATTGCTTATGCACTGTGCTGTGTTGATTTGGGCTAAATGGGAATCTCAGGAACTTGTTATTTGTGGATATTGACATTTTCTGCGGTGTTTGTAGGTGAACTTTTACTAACAGCTCTGTCCTTCAATAGAGGTTAATAAATCACCACTGGATTTGCAGGCACTCTCAGAACAGATAGGAAGCCAATTCCTCTGAAAGATTACTCCTCTGTTTAGCCACTGGCTCTTTGCTTGTAACCGATAGGTTTAAGGGCTGGGAATGCTGCATTTCCCTGTATGCTTTAGTTGACTTGTTAGAGATAGTTGTTTGTGTCTGATAAACGGGAGAATGATGAGGGGCTGGCTAAATGCAACAGGGTTTTATTTTTATCTGCAAAGGTTAGGGATGGGAATTCCTCAAGTAGGCAAAGCCACCGGCTTCTGGTAATGAGTAACTGTTTTGTCTTGGATGCAACCTGAGCTCGTTAGTGCTCTCTCTTCCTTTCACACATGCACACACACCCTCTTGGGTCCGCTCCAGACTCGCGTGGTGGCTCAGGGGGAGCCAAACTGCTGCTTCTCTTCCCTTGGCTTACAAGTCTCAAAACGTGTAAAATGCACGTGTGTATCAGTGAACCCCCAGCTGTGTGAAAACACACTCGAGTGCACTGGGAAAAGGGCAAAACTGCAAGTGGAAATGTGCTAAATGTGCAAAAAGTGGAAAACATGGGGACAGTGGGGGAGCCTGTCTGAGACAGCCACTGCAGTGGGTCAAAATGGTCCAGGCAAGTTCAGAGCCAGATTTGTGTTCACGTTGGGCAAACACATGAGAAACTGCATTTGGTTTGCTGCAGCAGTAAACAGAGAATAGGTATTGGAACAGGGCATAAATATCTGTGTGCACTTGGCTCCTGTGTCCTGACTGACTGGGGCTCAAGTGTGAATACTCCAATTATATTGCATGGACAAATTATTGCAAAGAGTACCCCTGTTTTTTTCTGGAAGTCTGTAGCTAAGTGCACATCGCAGGAAATGTCTCAGTTTTAAAATCCCATTGCAAATGCTGAGATTCTAGGCAACATCTCTCTGCTCTGCCCTTGCAGATTTTTATTTATGGTATCCATTAGCCAAGGTGTCCATAGGCATTCAAACTGGACTGGCTGATGCCCAGGGGTGCCATCCAACCTCAGCTCTTCTCTGGTTCTGCAGCCCCTGTCTTGGACATTGCTGTAGTGTCAGATGGTTTGAATTTGCAAGGTGACTTCAGTTTGGCTTTCCTGCCTTGCAGAGAGGTTATTTTTCAAAAGTGCGTCATCTAAAAATAATGATTTGAAGGTAACGATTAGAAGTGGGTCAAAGAAGCTGGGATGTGAATTGTACCATGGGAGTGTTTGGAGCTTGCACATCAGCTGGTAGCTCCCCAAAGGTTCTTTGTATAAACAGGCAAAAAGGTTGATGGTGTGGCAATCGAAGTGGCCGGTGATCAAAAGTTGCCCCCTCTCATTGTGGGTGGAAAGGAATGGTTTAAGTGATGCTGAGCTGCCTTAATTGTAATCTGTCTTAATGAAGAGTAAATGTTCAGTGTGAAAAATGAAACAAACCAGCTTCTTTTGCCTTAGGCTTATACTAAAAAGATTATTTCCCTGTGGAAAGCAGATGTTTAATTGCCCAAGACCAGAAGCAGGATAACACATGGCTGCTGTACCTGTTGGAGCTGCGTGTGCTGCATGCTCAAGCTGCTGTGTCACAGCTACAGCTGCGGACTGGGTCTGTTCACAAGGTAACTGGGAGTGCTGTCACATTGTCTAAAAATCAGACTCACTTGGTACAGTGGGGGAACAGGGGAGGGAGTGCAATTCTTGCCATTATTATTAATACCTCAATAGGAAGGCTGGGAGTAAATCTGGTATGATGCCAAAAGTTCCCTCTGTACAGTACAATGCAATGGCCCCAGTGCATGAGGCAGAGCAGGTTTTTGAAGACTCTCCCCAATCCCACCACTGCTCCACAAGCCTTTGGTTGTTCTGCCTGGAGGCTGAGGCTCTGCACCCAGCCTGGGGCACATTTCAGCTCACTGGAGCTCCTCCACCAGCAGGAACCTCCCACAGGACTGCAGGACTGTGGGGCAGCGCTGCTGAACTCGCGGGGTGCGTTAGAGCAGAGGAAGGAGAAGGCCCTTCTTTGAGACAATTAATGTGGTCAGAAAATGGTTAGAATTGGTGTTAGCAGTTTGTTGTTGGGTTGATCTGGCAGCTGAGCTGCAATCCCTGCTGCTACTGTTTGCCATGGGCAATGGCAGACAGGGCCAGCGCTTCCCGAGGCAGGACTTCCATGCCAAATATATTCCCCCTTTATTTCTTCTGTGCCTCCCAGGGCAGGGAAGGGAGGAGAAGTCACTTCACTCTCTGTGCAGCTGGCAATGACATTACAAGAAGCTCGGGGACATTTTGGCACCCTGTGTGACTCCTGCAGGGACCAAGCCAGTAAAGATTAACACCTGTTTCCAACGACCACGTTCTTAACAAGCAACTTCCTTCCAGAAAGCTGACTTTATTTTTTCAGTCTCTCTTTTTGTTTTGTTTCTAGCAACACGCAGTTTTGTTGACAGCAGAGCCTTGTGTGTTGCAGTGCAGTACCAGTGGCGTCCCACGTGCCCTGGTGGGTCTCTCAAATGAGCAAGTGGGGATGCTTCCCCTCAGAAACTCCTCCAAGGTGGAACACCAAGGACACTTGGGATGTCATTGTAACCCATGGTCTGTGAAATGGGAAATCTGGACTTCAGATCCAACGTTCAAAGAACTCCCCCAAACCTCCAATTTAGAAAAAGAAGTCTCTTTGAATCTGTTTGAGAAAGCAGCTGGTTGTTTCTATTTGAAAATTGTGTCCAGCTTGTTTGGGTCTGAACCCCTGGCAGAGCCTCAGGAGAAAGGCAGCAGGAACAGGAAAAAAAACAACCAAAAAAACCCGCAAGGCTGAAAGTCACAAATGAGGAAAAATATCTAATATTCACTTATTTCTGGTTGCAGAGCTTATTTTTATTAATGCACAGTCCCATTAGCTGGTTGCCATGATACAGGGCAGTTGAGAGGAGGTGCAGAGTAAGGAGGTGAATAGAATTCAGAGTACTCCAGGGAAGTGTGAGCTTTTTATGGTTTTTCAACATCTGACCTCCTAAAGTCTCTCTCTGTGTTGCCTTTGATGGATGGACATGAAAGTCCCTGCAGAAGCGAGATGTCAGTGACACTGCTTTGGCTCTGTAACTGCCCTCCCAACTCCCCCGAGGTTAATAGTGACAATTAACATTGGGATTAATATGAACAGCACCAAGCCTGAGAGCGCAGTGGGTGTTACAAGGAGTGTCTGCTTCTGCAGGACCTTGGCAGGGTGGTGATGGGAAGGAAGTGGAGATGGGAAGGGAGGAATATCTCCAGGAGATAATGGAAGCACTGCCCTGCCATGCTTTAATGACAGGCACATGTTTTCTGAAACAATGGGATGCCTTGGCTGGCATCCTGCTAGACTTACTCCTAGGGTTTTCAATCCTCAGGTGGCACCAATGGCAAGGAAGGCAGCTCCTTCTGGCTTGCCATTAAAGCCTGCTGTTTCTCTGCAGGACAGTATCTGGCCATGGGCTTGGAAAATTCATCAAAGCTACCCTGTACACTGATAGCTGGAGCTGGAAATGAAGGAAATGGCAAAGAAGGAAGTTTCAGAAATAATGGAGGTTGACACCTCACTTCCTCAGTGTCTTTCTGCTCCCTCACAAGGTCGCTGCTTGTGCCAGCCCAACACCTTCACCATACCCTTTAAGGTCTTGAGGAAGCTCATCATCTCAGAGTTCACTCACATCCTTTCTACCCTTCCATGAGGGAGATTTTCTGCGATTCAGAACAATTCACTGGAGCCCTTCTAAGACACAAAGCCCTTGGTGCTTCACAAAGGCCCCAAATGTGGAATAGAGACAAAGAAGCATTGCAGAAGTCCTATCTCACAATAAATAATGACAAGATTACAGAGCAAACAGGAACCTCGCAGCAGAGCTGCCCATGTCAGCGAGCCCAAGTCTTTGCAGAGCCAACTTGAGTGAGATTAAGAGAGCCTGTGGTCACTTTGGAGGCCCAGGCCACCCATGGCTTTGTTGAATCCTCTTTGTGTCCCCAGTTTGTTCTTTTCCAGGCTGAAAAGCCCAGTTGTACTTGGGCCTTCCTCTCCTTAGATTTAGAGAATGTACTGTTATGGTTCTATTCCATATTTACTTGTCCTATGTGAGGGTTTGGGAAGAGAATCTTAAAGGCTACTCCTCAGACACGGTCTATCACCTGGCATAATAAATAAAACCATGGATACACCTTGATGATAGAGGCCAGGGGGTATCCCTGTAACAAGAAAGGGCTTTTCTGCTGCTGTTGCATCCCTGTCCCTCTGCAGCCCTGTCTCCTCACACTCCAGCTGCAGTTGGGAGCCTCTCAGGACTTGCCTTTCCCCTACCAGTGCAATCCTGCTCTCATTGAAATCAGGACACAGAAATGCTCCTCTGAACGTGGCCTCTCCTTTCAGCTTCTCCCTGGCGATCACACTTGCAAATGGCTCAATTTCCTGCTGGCTCAGTGTAAATTTTTCAGCACGGGGATTTCTGTCTGGTGCTGCTTTGCAGCGTGAAGCTGACAGGGGTTTATGGCTCAGAAGGGACAGAAACCCTGCCAGGTTAAACTTCAGATGTACGATCCCACCACGTGTCAATCAAAATCACTCTGCAGATTGATTTATTCTGCATTTTCCCCCCATGATGATGATGGTTGCACCCCATCAAGAAAGCACTGAGATACTCCAAATTCTCCAGCCCTCTATGTACAGAAAGAACAAAAACTTCTGTTATCAGTGGAGCAGGGAAAGAGTAGTGCAAGGAAATTTTGCTGACAAATGCAACTCATTGTGCAATTAATAGCCTGACACCTGGTATTCATCTGCATATATTTAAATGAATTAGGCAAGTCCTAAAGCTGAAGTTGGCACCCAGACATTTGTGCTTATACAAACACACCCACCTTTGCTAAAAAGGTCATAACTTTCAGCACAGACTTTGTCTCTTTCATTTGATTACACCTATCTCTTCATATATTGTTCTAAATTATTTATAGGATATACCTCAGTCCTTACGACATTTCCAAACGAAGCATAAAATCAAACATTGTCTTGCATATTTTAAAACACACAAGTTCCATTGCTGTTTTATAATTGCTAATTAACGGATAAATGTTTCATACACCCACATTTTTTATCCTCCAGATGCAGCAAAACAAACAGATTAACAGAGGAAACCTGAGGACTGCAATATCTGTTTTATGATAAGAGCATTTAGTAACTTAATCCCTGCTATGCTCAGCTCTCAAAGACAATGTACTGGTGGTTATGTGATACACAGTAATGAACCAGTACAGAGGTTCATTTGTGTTGTTCTCTGGTTAGAGTGGGAGCTGAGATTTAGACTGCTTGTTTGTCTTTTTTTTTTTTTTCCGCTGGGCATGCTACTAATTTAAATGACTTGTCTAAGGCTGTAGAGTAATTTCAACCATTTTATAAGTCTGATGCTATGAAATGGAGAAAATGCATAAAACCCTCTCAGCTGTGCACCCTGGTGTGCCATTGTAGGGGGACACCATGGTTATCAGACTGACATAACCTCGTGCAAATGTCTGGTATAAAAAATAATGACAATTAGCAGCAGCACAGGATGGCAAATAACCACCTTCAGGTGACAAATGCAGGAAACCTGAGAAGTACCACAGGGTAGTGGGACTTCTCCAGTTGCTCCTTAGGACTAATTACCTAATAAAGCCAGGATGTGATTGTGCCATACTGAGTCATAGACTCGCTGTGAGACGCTGTGCTATATTAGCAGATGAAGTAAAAAGGTATTTTGAGTCTCTCTGGCTGGAAGCAAATGTCTTATCTAAAAAACCACATACATTATGGTTTCGGATATCTGCGTTTTTCCAGCCTAATTCTTGATTATTGCAGAGGAGGTATTTGTGTAGCATGGGACTCTTCCCAAAGCATCACCATTTAAATTCTCCAGCTTGCAGCAACACACTTTCTATTTTGGCAAGATGAATCTTCTGGTATCTGCATACCTCTCCTGTTCCTTCCTTCCTGTAATTAGGGGTAAATCTGCTCCAGGACCTGTTCTTTTGTAGAAGACACCATTTTTAGAGCAATACATCATTGGCAAGTCATGACACTCACAGATCCTTGGAGAGGGCTGCCTCTCTAAAGAGATATAGTATCACCTTGATCCCTGCTAGACACTGCTCAGTAAAGAGCTCCATCAGTTGGTGAAAAAGCAGGAATAAACTCATTTTAGCTATAAGGATGCAGGTGGAACCTGCTTTTCAATTAAATAGCCTCAACAAAGTATCTCTTTTTTACCTTGTCCTATTTCTCCTCAACATTCTCGTAACTTTATTTTAATTTTAGGGATTCAAGCTGAGCTGGATGGATAAAAAATGTTGGGGTTCTTTTTTTCCCCCAGAAATATTTATTTGCATCTGAAAATGAATCACTTCTATTTTTTCACTTCCCTTCCTCTGCTTTCCGTTGACATTGGTCTGATAATTTTGTACAGAAAAACACAGAACACAAACATCAGAAGGAGTTGTGTCTGTGCCTCCTTTCATGGGACTGGGGAATTGCTCTTTTTCTTAGTCCAAGCTCTTGCCCATACAGAGGTTTGTGAATTAGTTATTGATCTCAGCCTTGTTAAGCTGCAGATGAGGAGTCAATGGTCTCAGAACCTGATGCTCCACAGATCAGTCTGGTCCCCAGAGCTTGTGTTTATTCAAGATGAAGATCAGCTGATCCAGGTGCTGAAAATGAACCACACAACAAAATGGACCCATTCATCAGCACAACATAGAATACTGCCCAAGAGCCAGAAGGCATTAAAAATATACAAAATGGGACTGAAGAAAGTAATAGAAATAAAGGTGAACAGAACCACAGGTCTGTTCATCGGGTAACAGCAATTTTTGGGGGCAATTCAGAATATCTAAATGGACATCCTCAGAGGTGGTTGCGTAAGGAGCTCAGTCTGAGAGACAAAATTAGATGTCCAAAGCTAGAGACTGAATGCTGCCAATCTGCTGGCAAACTTGGCCTTATCTTGAGTTACCCAGTGCACGCCTGAGGAAGTGGGTGCTGGAAAGTGAAACCCTTCTCCCTGTTACGATGATATTTCCCCTTCTTACTGGTACCCGGAAGGAAACGCGGTGGATTAACACATTGGTTGTGTGCCAGATGATTCACAGGGTGATGTCCTCTCTGATCCTGCCACGTGCCTTGCTGCTCTGTTAACTGCACTGCCCTGCTGTCTGTCCATCCATCCATCCATCCATCCATCCATCCATCCATCCATCCATCCGTCCGTCCGTCCGTCCGTCCATCCATCCACCCACCCACATCCCTGCTTTGTTGTATTGTTCTCAGCTGAGCTCAGAGCAGCTCGGAAGCAGCACTCAGAGCTGGGATTTCCTCCATGTCAGCACGCAGAGGGGCTCTCCGCTGACTCACTGGACTGGTCCCAAAAATAGCAGGTTCAGAATAGAACCCTTTGTGCCCTTTCTGTCCTGGAGAACAATGTCTCGCACATTTTTTTCCTCCCTAAGTATGAAATTAATCCCCTTTGTGCTTCCAACTTGGCAAGGTTAAGCTGGAAGGGCTTGGTCCAGTGCTCAGAGCACCTGACTGTGCTCTCAAGGAGAGGAGTTAATCACTGGGACTGTTATTTACTTAATGCTCAGCAGGAACATTATTTATTTCATTCTCATCAGGGCTTTCTGGTTTTTGTCTGGGGAGATGGAGACTTAAAATGAAAAGAGATTCAAGCAAAGACCTCTTTTCACAGCCTGGGTTTTTTATGTTTTTGCAGGGCAGAAACCAGAACCATCAATGAATCCAACAGGACGGACAAGGAATGTTAATGAAGGATCCTTCAAACAACTGAAGTGCCCAAGGGGTTTTTGGAGTGTTTGCTTATTTTCTGTTATTATTTGTAAAATGCCTAAACATCTGCCAAGCCCACCTGAGAAAGAGCAAGACCCTTCTATGTATAACCGTGTGTCAGTGCTTTGCAAACCCAGTAGCCAAATCTCTGTGGGTTGGCAGCTGCTGGTGGTCCCTGTACAGCTCAGTTCCTGTTGGGCTGCAAGGGAATCCTCAGGGAACAACCCTGGCAGTGGGACCCCAACCTGCCAGCCCTCTGTTCCTGGCACCCATCACTCGTGCAGCCTGGCTCCTCTGCAAGCTGGCAGCGTCCTGATTTTGGGAAGTGATCTGCTGGATTTTAGTCACTGTCTGCAAGGGCCTTATCCAAACTGCATCTCTGGGCTGAAGGCAGACTGGGCTGCTGGGCTAAGCCACGCTCCCTCCAAGTGCTGGGCAGGCAGCCTGATAATTTCAGAGGTAATTTTGACAGCTTCAGATAATTTTCAGAGCTTCATGTGTTCAGTTGTTCTGAAAACCCAGGTCTAGCAATCCCATGTGGGAAGAGTTTCAGGGAGCCAGGCTGTTTCCTCAGCGGAGGTGGTGACTGCCGAGAAACAGTGGCAATCTTGCTGTATCAAGAAATAATCACAAACACTGGGAAAAGGCCTTTTAATATACAACTTCCTGAAATGTAGGAGAGGTGAGATTCAACTGGTCTGCTTTTTAGAGAGAAAACCCCAAATCATCTTCTCTAAAGTATGTGTTGAGCTTTTGAAAGTCTTCTCCTTCCCCCTCCTCCCTGCCCGTCTCTACAATAAGTACAATTGTCAGACAAGGCAGGTCTTTGTGCTCCAAATTTAATACATAGTTTTTGACCCATGGAGTGATAAGCTGGAAAATAAATGGCTGGATTTTCCCCAGTGTTGAAGAACTCCTTTCAGATTGACTTGGGAACTTGCCTGTTCTCGTCTGCCCACCTGGCTTTCACTTTGATATCCCTAACATTATCATAACTTTTATTGTGTTTTCTTGTCAGTCAAGCCTTCTTCACCAAATTACTTTCATTTATACATCCTCTCCTGCTATTTGGTCTCATCATCATCTAAGATTTAAGGTGAAAAAGTTTCTTCTATTTGACAGGGTGGGAGGTGGAAATTACTATGTGAACAGTAAACTACAGGTTACATAAATAATGTGTCATTGTATATCACCCAGTGGAGCCTTAAATCAGTTCATTAGTTTGTATAAAGCCTTTGTCTGCTTTTTAACTGCATCATATCCAAGCTGATTGCACATTTGCTCTGAGTTTGGGGTTTTTTTCTTTCTTTATGTCGTCAGCTTTCAGGATTCTTATATAGTTATGCTGAGTGTGTTTTTCTTTCTTGAGAGGCTTGGTTTATGTTTTTTCCTCCGCTTCTCGACACATCCCTAGCCCGAGGCAAAATTGTGCATTTTCTTCATGAAAAGTAGACACAGGGATATTCTTCCCTGTGCATGGAGTGAAAGGCAAGCTGAGATATGCAGAGGTACTGAAAAGCAGCTGTTTGATCCTGAGTGAGCCTTTCATTTGTTTTCATGCTGCCTCATAACAAAAAAAAAATAAATGTATAGACTGGACTGTACTATACAGATAATTTATCCTAATGCCAAGAGCCTCCTACCCTTTTCATTGGCTGAATGTTCTTTCACAGGCATGCCAGGAGGGATTACTTTTTGGTTGAACTTGAGGAGATTAGGGTAACCCAGGAGAACCTTGTTTTGGAAGAGGAGAGAGTTAGTGGAATAATATTGTTTTTACAATCTTTACTGAAAAACTTAAGAAGATACTGGTTTGGGGAAACAAGGAAGAGAGAAACAAGAATTTATTACATTGTCACTAACTACCCCTGCTGAAAACTGGTCTAGCCTGACTGCAAAGCAAAAACAGATATTGCTTTGATATAATGATCGATTTTATTTTTCCAGCTGAGATTTTTCTCTTTCATTTTTCTGCAGATCTGCTCTGCTCAGTCAATAAGGAACTGTACAAAAGTCCTTTACAATGCATACTTGATGTACAACAATACTGAGCAAGAAAATATTCCAACAGTCATGAAACAGCCATCAAAGGTACTGCTCCTTGTTTCAATCCCTGCAAGAAATCCAAATCTTTCAAGCAGAGCCAGATTTTAATGAAGGGTGGCTGTTTAAAGCAGAGTTGCCAAAAGCCTTGGCTGTGCCTGGACTTTTATTTTAAGTATTTGTACCATTAAATATTAATATAGGTCAAATAACTGATCCCCCCGAGCAGATGAAATCTGCACAATGAAAACAAACACACTGTAAAACACGAGCCAACGTTACCCTTAATGTTACTGCAGAAATATGCAAATACAGACCCCGATTTCCCTGAACAAGTTTTCTTATTGACGTTCTGGGAGAACGAGAAGGAAAATATAAAAATTAAATAATAGTCACAGCCCTGGAACTTTTAAGAGCTGATCCAAGGCTCATTGGCTCAAGGGAGCTTTGCCTCTACTGCCTTCAAGAGCTGCAGTGCTGCAGAACCTGAAGCACACACAGGGAAATCACAACGTGGTGCCACACAGGCAAGGCAATGCCACATTTGACAGCAGAAATGTCCTTAAGGGCATATTTCTACAACAATGAAAAAGAAAAATGTGGAGCAGTTCTGTTCTTTTTTTTTTCACTGGAGTTCTCCTGCATAATTTTACTCCAGGCTCCCAATTTCTGCAGCAATCCTGGCCACAGCTTGGCCCAGCCAGGCAGGCTCTGGAGCCAGGGATTGGGGGTTTGCACCTGGGACAAGTGGTGGTGATGAAAAACATGGGGGACGATAAAAGAATGTGGAAGGGAGATGTCCTTGTTGTGGGACCTTGGAGAGGTCCAGGCAAGAGGACGTCTTTGTCCAGCTCATAGTCAGCATTTTGAAGTGTATTGATGAGGAGCAAGCAATAAAATTGAAAAGAAGGAGAAGTACATAGCAAGGCTGGAAACTGAGAGCTCACTGAATTGATCAGTTTGTGTAGAGCCTCAAACAATATTCTGGGGAGGCAGCTGTGGGAAGCCTTTGCACTTGATCTTTTTTCTCCTTTGTCCCAATCTTCCCAGCTGGCAGAAGCTGCAGTTGGGTTGGTGCAGTCAGGAGCAACCTCTGTGCTGGAGACCTGGCTGTTCTGGGATGTGTCAACACTTGGAAGGGCTTTGAGTTTGAATTGGATACGGGAAAAACCAAAGAAGCTGTGAAAAACACCACAGATCCTTGTTATTCCTCAGGAATAACTTTATTAAAATGATGGCACTGGCATTGAGAAGTTGTACCTTAAAAAGGATGAGTGAAGGTACAAGAGCACTTAATAGTTTCAATTCTGTTTAATTCAATGATTTAAGGTTTTCTTTAAAAGAAGTGTGAATCCTATCTAATCCCGTGCTTCCAGCAGCTCAAAAGTTAAGAATAATCCTGATACTGTGGAACTTAGAAACCTTCACACAGAGAAATCTGGATTCCTATAGCCAGAATTCTCTGGTAACACACAAAACAGTGGATGTAAAAGTCCAATTTCAAATTTTCAAAAGTGAACAGTCCCATGACCTAAGCTAAATTTCACCTTTTTTTTTTGCTTCCATCATGTTTGGGAGCAAATAATACAGAAGGACATATATGGATCCCAAAGGGGTAGAAGCTAGATTTTCAACAGTTGTGAAGTGCTCCCATCCTGTAAATAAAATCAAACCCATGGAAATATTTCCTTCAGAAAGAACAGTTCATGTTTCTCAAAATATTCAGAGAAATATTTCAAATATAAGTAAAAACATTTACATAAACCCAATAATTTTTCAATTGAAAGTACACAAAAAAAATCTAAATGTTTGAGAAAGTCTCATATGATAGAAATTCTCCGTGTAATTTAATTTTTCTGATAAAATCTTTTCACCTTGTTGAAATCTGCATTTAAGGAAACACTTCTCATTTCTGGTATTTTGATTACAATTTTTAATCATGTTTTTCTACTGAAGTGCACCATTCTGGAGGCTGCTCCTGAAAATCTAACCCAAAATGCTCACATTAGAGTGCTGATGTGAATGAGACAAAGCAAGCCTGGCTGCAGCCCAAGTGCTCAGCCCTTCCAAAGCACACTGATTGGAGTCATAACCATCCGGCTAAATGGAAGCTGGTAATTAAAAATATGCAAAAGGGTTTGGAAATGATGTGAATCTCTCTGAATGTGGATTTTGAATATGGGTGTCTCTCACATGGGTAAAGTGGATAATTGCCTGCCTATCCTGCCTCTATTCATTGCGAATAATTGAGTTGTTGTCAAACACTTCTAACACTGCCTATCACAATAAATATGAGAAGACAGAGGGGCTCTTTGAATAATCTCATTTTTGTGGCTGAGGAAGCTGTTCCTTTTGTACTTGCCTGGGGAATGGCATAGCAACAGGAAATGAGAACGACAGAAAGAATGGAGATAGCACTGCAGACTTTGCTTTATTTTTTTCATTTCGTATCTCTGCGTTGCATCTCAGACTCCAGTCCCACACCTGTGTTTCTCCAGGGGCTTCCTTTGTGCAGAACCCCATGGTTTGTGCAGAACCCCATGGTTTGTGCAGCACAGGGGCAGTGGGATGAGCTGGGTGGATGGGGACCGTGGGCTGGGGACTGGGGATGTCAGAAATCCAAGGGGAGCTCAGCACAGGTCCCCAGCTAAGGCAGCCGTGGGTGCTTGCCAGAGGAGTGGGGCATGTTTGGGTAAGGACTGAATGAGAACCTGCACGGCTCTCTCAGGCTGCACGATGTCACCGCTGTCACCAACGCCCTTCGGAGACTTGCTGTACATGACAGATCAGCCTGACTGAGGGAGGGGCTGTCACTCTCTCCTGGCAAGCTCAGGTGCTGCTCTGGGCTCTGCTTTGCTCCTCAGGTCCTGCAGAAGGACTCAGGTGACGTTTTCATTGCTGTGGCTCCAGCCATGGCCCTTCCCTTACAGACCCCACGGCTCTGCTTCTCACCAGCCTGTCCCAAAACACCTCCCTCTGCACACCCTGCCACCACCCTGCTCCTTCAGCAGCCTTTCCTAAGCCCTGTTTCCCACACTGTCACAGCTTTCCATATGCTACTGCAGTTCCCTTTTCCCCATATTTTCATCCTTCCCTTCCTACACAGACATTCCCTGCTAGTTCCAGCAAGCCCCTTGCAGTTTGCGCTGTGTGACTGATTTGGGGAGTTGTTGTGGTTTGCACCCTTGGACTTCTGCACAGGGACATGTGAAGGATGCCAGCTGGGTGGCTGGAGCACTGCAAAGGTGAGGGTGGTGCTCCCAGAGAGGTGACAGGTGGATTCTTTCACCTCCATTTGAGACTCACTGGCACTCAGTGTGGGGGAGACAAGGCTGTGCCTCAAAAGAGCTGCAGCAGGTAGTGCCTGCTCCTTTCTGCCTGCTCCTCTAAAAAACCCTGACCTCCATCTCCCCTCTTTCTCACCTCACTTTTGAATTTCAGTTTTGCTCTGGGGTGTCTGCTCTCCAATCTCTTTCATATGGTTTCTAAAATGATAATGCAGGCTGAGCTGGAGGAACAGCCCCAGAAAGAATCAGTCTCACATCTCCATCATCAGATTTTGCTGAGGATCAGGATCCTGCCTGGAGTGTTTCTGGACACACGGTGATGAGTTTCTCATAAATTCCCTTTCACCATTAGGGCCCTGACATTTCTGCTGCCACCTTTCATGTCAGGCAGAGGTTAACCCAGAGATGCTGCAGCAGAAAGCTTTGCACTTTGCAGCAACCAGAAAAAACCTTTGATATCTGAGGGCTGATTCAACTGCTGCCTTCAAAGGGCTCTCGCTGTCACACAAGCCTTTGCCACAGCAGTAATGCAGCAGTCTGAGAGCCCGGAGATGGTTTTGTCTGTGCAGCATCGCTCTTGTAGAGAATAAGATGCACTTGGGACCTATTACAGTCCCTGGCAATTAGACAGAGTGCAGCATCTCCAAAATGCCATTGTCCGTGCAAATTAATTAATCCTGTACCCCTGGGAGCAGGGTTGTTCCCCACCCAGCTGAGTGTGCTGGCACTCCTGGGCTGCTGGGGACAGGAGATGGGGCTGAGGCCACCTTTCATCCGGGCAACTCCATTCCTGGGAGCCAAATGACTTCCAGAGGCCACACATCAAGTCTGCGGCACTGTCATCCCCAGAGTTCAACCAAAGCCTGGCTGAAGGCAACAGGCCACAGTCTCTCTTTCCGTACTCTAATTGCTGGTGTGTTTTAATAAATTCCTGCAGGGACACGTGCCATGTAAAACGTGTAAGTCAAACAAACCGGAAAGCAGATCAGCTTTGCACTGTCAGTTATATTGGAAGGGTAGGCGTGTTAAATCCCTTTTTTCACAAATCCCCTTGCAATAAATCAGTTTTGGAGCAATGCAGCTGGTTGTCAGGTGCTTTGCTGGTGCTGTGCTCTCAATGACTCTCTGTGCTGAGGGATGTTCTTGAAAGTTATGCTAAAACAGACCAAGCAGTTTTGGAAAAGAGAGGTGTGTATCCAAATAGCTGAAGTGAATGAGTTCATTCTATGTACCAGGGAAATGCACAGTGGGCAAAGAGTGGCCAAAATTATAGGCCAGGTACTTTCAAAATGTTCTTGGCTGGCTCCACAAGCAGGTGTAAATCTGCTGGATGCATTAGAAGCCAGTGCAATTCAGATGCAAAGTGAAAGCCTTTGAGGAGTCCTGGAGGAGACAGCCCAGACCGGAGCAGAGCCTGACTCCTGCTCATTAAAACAGCAGTGCCTGGGAGCTTGTTGGCTCTGTAGGAGAACTGGCAGTGCTTCCTGCAGGGAAAGGTGGGCACCATCCTCTGAAAGCAGGTGTACTGCTCCGAGCACACCCCAAACACGCACGAGGCATCCCGGGTGCTGGCAGTGATCAGCACCATGGAGTACAAGGACTGCGAGGAAAGCACGAAACAGAGGTGATGACAAACTTGGGCAGCTCATTGTTGTTGAAATATCTTTCGCTGGCTCTGTTCTAAGGAACAACCCGTTGTGGCTGCTGGGCTGGAAGGCCCCATCCCCTTCCACAACCCTCACTCCAATTCTCAGGATTTCTCACCTTGGAGAGCAGAATCCCAGGATTTTATCCTGGCTACAAATGATGTGGGAACATTATCAGTCCCTGTTAATACTCTTTAGGGTAAAATACCTTGGTTTCCAATTCACTTCCACTGCCCTCCAGCTTGGCTTGAAGGTGTTTGAGCAAGGGCAAGTAGCAGTCAAAGCACCCCGTCTAAATCTTGTGGGATTTTGGTAAAATTCAGTTTTCTTTACCCATTTTTTGAACCGTAAAGATTTACATTGCATTCAGTCATGTAACTGCACAAATTAAAAACTCAGCTTGGCAGGAATCACCCCAGAGTCCTTTGCTGGCGTTTTTCCTGGAATGCCAGCTGTTCCAGCGAAGCAGAGAGGCCAGGCTCTGCCGATTCCCCTGCCCTTGCAGATACCTGCTCCAGACTTGTTTTTTAAAGGAATAATTTAACATACAGGTGGTTTTTGGGTTGAAAGTCGCTGGGGTTTTTTTGTAGATTGCCAAGACTGACGCGGGGTCAGGTTTGGATCCAGTGAGCATGAGGGAACTGAACTCCCTCTTTTAGCAAAGGATGAGGTATGAAGTTCATCTCTGAATTCAGTGGCAGGTATTTTGGGACAGGAATTAAACCAAGAACTGTTTTCCTCTGAATTGCAGTTCAAGTGAAGAAAGTTCTGTATCGAGAACGGTGATTAGCAAAACTGATTTTATTATGGCAAAAAACCCCCAAACCCAGCAATGCGAAGTGCCAGCATCAAAGCCTGTGAACATTTTCTACTTTTGCATGTTGGAAGTTATATATATTTTTAAATGTTAGACATTTAAAGGGTTTGCAGATTCTTGATATAGAGCAGAACACGGTGAATTGCTTTGGATTCATGGGACCACACTCCCCCATAATGCCACTAAAAATTAATTGGCTGCATAACCAATACCTCTGCCTGAAAGTTGTATTTTTGCTTCCCTGAAATGCACTTAGACTAACTTGGGCACGTTGAGTGATTCCCTTTACTGAAAGCTTCTATCACATAACATACACGCAAGAAAACCAGCCCTAAGTGAGAGAGAGGTTAATGGGGGAGCATGAGAGGTAACAGTGATAAATTCAAAGAGGGAAGGTTCTAGTTAGAACAAGAGTTATAATAAAGATAATGATTCACTATGAGACCTGTCCATATCAGAAGTTTCACAGAGAGGCTGCATTTGGAGCATCGGGCTGGACAAATCTTGGGCAACTTAGGCTGAATTCAGTGTTTTTCCTGCTCTGAGCAGGAGGCTGGACCAGAAGTCTCCTGATGTCCCTTCAATCTGAACTGCTCTGTTCTGTGAGAAATTGCCATCAGCTTTTGCCATTTTAAAACAAATGACCAGGTTTCCAGATTTCTATTAGCAGGAGCTCAGCTTTTCAATACAAATCACCATTTTTGGCAGAAGTGATGGGAGCTAATCTTCACCAGGTGACCCTCAGTGTACTCCTACACACCTCTCCACAGCTCTGTCACTCCTTTTGAGCTCAAAACTTTTGGTGCACGTAATAGGTTAACCTGGAGCAGGTCAGCTGTGCGTGTTTATTCCACTCCCAGTTTATCCCAGGAGTCTGGGAGGCCTTGCAACCACTTCCTTGGCACCATGGACAGCAGGTGGACCAGGGTGAACCTCAACAAGCTGCTTGGGTGGAGAGATGAGGAGACTGAGCAGGCAGCTTGTTCTCAACCTCCCATCTGCAGCCTCCACTCCCCTGAAATGAAGGGGGAACCAGGGAGGTGCTGCTCTGGCTCCCTTCAACATGCACAAGGCTTTTGCAGCAGTTGCTGCTGAGCTATGAAGTAACAACTCAGATCCTTTCCCTATTTTTTTTTCTGGTCTCTGCCCAATTTTTCACTCTAAATTAAACATGCTGATGGGCTGCATTTGGCAGAATAATAGGCAAGCAACAGGTTGCGATCTAAATATTTGATTCTGATCTCCACTGCCATCGCTTTCTTGTTGCTGTTGAACGAAGATGTGGGTGAATTCCAGCAGGGAATTTACAATCTCCCTCTGTGTTAGTAATTACTGATTTGATTTCCAGGTGTCCTGCCGCTGAGTACTCTCATTTCACAGTGATGTAAGATTTCCATCTTTCCTTGGGAGTTAATTGTGTTACATGCAAACAAGAAATCAGCCATGAAAACATGGAAATTCCCAGGTCTTCATTTCCTCTCTTTTGTTCAAAGTTCTATTGGAAAGGTGGAGTTGGTTGGATACAGCTGGGACAATGCGGGTTAGTGCAAGCTGAAGCCAACACAGAAAGTAAAAAGAGGTTAATTGGCAAGACCTTGATTCTGAGTGCCACAGTACAAAGCCTTGAGGGAAGGAGGATGCAAAAGTCTGGGTCTCTCTCTGTTCTCCATGCTTATGCAAAAACCCTCTGCTACACACCAGCAGAACTGATCAGGGTGAGGCCATTTCATGCCAGAAAGATTTGACGTAACAGCTTTTAAAAGGAAGAAAATTGCTGTCCATCCAGACCAAGTAAATATTTTGCCGTGCTTGCTGTCTCTTCCTCACGGATAAGAACCCTTCCTTCAATATGCAGCACTATCAGCACAACCAAAATGTCAAGAAGATATCATGAGAAGTGCACAGCAAAATGGTGTGAAATTATTTTTTCATTCCTCGGGATACTTCTTCCCACTGAGGCTATCTATCACCTTTCAAGTGACACTATGATTTTAATGAATGCTTTCTTGCCTTTGGGGCTTCTTTGGGTAGAAAGGCAGGTAAGGATTAAACAGGAGGGGGTCCTTGATGTTGATAAAAATGATGGCTTTCCAATCTGAAATCCACTTGAGCAGCCTGGTGCAGCCAGAGGGATGCACCGGGTCCCTCTCCTGATGCTGTGTGGAGGCGAGCAGGAAGCTCAGAGAGGTGACCCATCCCAGAGGCACTTCAGGCAGACTGCTGCACACAAACACTGGCTTGGACACACAGCAGTGACACACAGCCAAAAAGTAGCTGGTCCCTGCTGAGCCCCAGTCCTGTCCCAGATCCAAACCTGGGCCAGGTTTTTCCCCGAGCGCCTGCTCTGCTCCGCTGCCACCCCCCGTGGCTCCAGCAGAAGTGTTCTCTCTGAGGCCAGCTTTGTGTTGTGCTTGGCACGCAGTGAGGCCCTGAAAATAATCTCTTGTATTAGCTGAAACCCTCTCATGCCAACTTCGTGATCGCTCTGACATATTTGCTGCCAGCTTTTGGTGTCAGTGTGTTGGCCCGTGGCTCAAAGCAGTTGCGTTTTGAACGCTGCACAATGCGTACCTTCTCTCTGTGCATCCCTCTCTGGTGGATGAGCAGGACTCGGGGAATTTGGCTGGATCATCGTTTTCCCCAGTAAAGACTGGGGACTGATGGAGAAAATGATCTGTGGTCCCCCACAGTGTGTACCAAAATGGCATGTGGTAAGTCTCATTCTGATTTCTAAAATGCTGGATGACAGCCAGCGTCTCTGCTCCTCCAGCCCCATACAAACTCTTTGGGACTGTCAGTTCTCCAAGGCCTTATTTGAACAATTCACTGAAGAACTGGAAGGGATAAGGTGATCTAAAAACACAGTGAAATTCTCCAAAAACCCCAGGAAGGTTATTGGGGTTTTTTTACCATATTAAGCAATAACTCCAGTCCATAGAAAAGTAGCATCAAGGCATTAAAAAGAATTTAACAGCCATCCTTATAAAAAATAACCTTATAATCATGATCAGCTGAGCACACCTTGAATTAAACCTGAGTAGGTGTAGGAAAACAAATGTTTTAATGTCCTGCTGTAACCTTCTTCTCCCAGGCGCCAATTTTCACTCCAACTTTAGAGAAGCCAGGCGTTTTGCCTAGTTGGGTTTTGTTGGGCATTAGCAGAGGTCCAGGCAGGAATCCAGTGTGGACCAGAAAAAAAGGCCCTTTAGTTGTAGGGAGGTAGAAACTGGTTCCAGTGCTGTGATGGAGAGCGATTGCGAGGCAGTGACACCAGACTTTGCTTTGTGCTGCAGAGCTGTGGTGCCCACCAAGCCGTGCTACAGGGTACCAGCCACCAGCCTGCCAGGCAGTCTGGGACCTGAGGGGCAGGGACAATTGCTGAAAGAGCAAGTTGTGTAACAACAACAGCAGAACTCAAAGCAACAGAAGGGAGAAAAACAGAAGGTGGCTGCAGCTATGGCACGAAGGCGTGAGGAGCCTCGGTGACCACACAGCGCTGGACACGCACCTGCAGAGCAACCTGAGCTGTTCATCAGCTGCAAAGTGGAGCAGCCTCTGTGTTTTCCTTCAGCTCAGACTTGTATTCGAGCCCATCACTGAGTATTTTGCTGCAATAGATTAAATCTCTCAGGTGGCATTTCACTGATGCAACAAAAACAGTGGGAGGGGTCCAGTGCTGGTAAAATTCTTCTGACTCAGCATCTCAGCTGGCCTTCATAGTGTTGGTATTTTCCCATCAATTACCATTTTGTCTCCTAAATTAAGAGATCAATCTCAATTTTGTCCCCAGATGGGGACATTTTGCTATTTCCATTTTGTCTACAAAATACAAGCAAACTGTAATTTATTTTTTGTGGACAAAATGAGTTTGGGTTCTTTCACTTTTCTTTTGGCATTCCTTCCTGTTGACAGCATGATTTGCACAAAATTACATTCTGTTGATAAAAATGTGCTGAAATGTCTTTCGGTTTCATTGACTGAATGATTTGCAGTAAGAGGTTTGACAAAATGCATGTTGTCAACAGAATGAAATGGGGAGGGTGGAGGAAAGAATATACTTCAGACATATGGAGCAAGCAGTTACACACTCACTTGGTTTGTTAAAAACCCTGCTCAGGGTCTATCAGAAAGAATTTTGTGGGATTCAAATAAGACAATAGTTACTTTGGAAAATCCTATTTGCACAGATACATCTGGCAGTGGGGAAAGGCATAAAGAAAGTTAACGGGTGCAGAGTTTGGCCAGAGATCATTGCAAGTGCTGTTCTACTTCTTTAGATGTCTTTCTATCCAAATAAATTTCCTCCATTAAGTTTACAGATTTCCTCATGCAGCTTTTAAGGGAATACTTGTACTGGAAATGAATGAGACAGGGAAAAGAAGTATGTTAAAATTTATGAAAACATCTGTTGGAAGTTCTGAGAAAGATGCTTTTGTTTTAATCATCTAAGCAAGACTGATGGATTTTATCAGAGCTAAGTACTGAAGAGTCCCAAACGGGCTCTTTATCCCAAAGGCGAAGCACTTGAGCATATGCCTAATTTTAAGCATGTGAATAATGGCCTCGTTGACTCCAGTGGAAAACTCAAGTGCTACAAGCCAGTGTGTTGGATTCTAAGATACTTTGGTTTAATGTTAAAATCTTGACCAAATGTATCAAAATTAATCTCGAATGTAACCTCACAAAATTGTTATAGTTAGGACCAAGTGTTTTTGGTAAAATAAATCACCTTAAGTATCTGCATCTTGTCTTCATATTAGGGTAGAAGACTAGGATAAAAGACTGATAACACAAGGTAAATATTCATTAATTAAATGAGATTGATTTGATAAGCCTTAAGTGGCAGAGACATTTAACCTGGTGGGTAAGGAAAAATCTTGTCTGCAGTGATAGTGCTTCATTTTATCCAAACTTGTTCGTTGCACAATATATTTACTGCTTTAAGTCAGTTCTGAAAACAACTTTAACACTTTTTTTTCCCTTAGCTGTTTTCTCACAGCAGCATCCTTTTGTTGAGCACAAAGTCTGGTTGTCAGTGAGAGAGGAGGAGGAAGAACAAGAGTCAGATCTGTGCTCTCTTTCAAGAGTGGCTCTGTAGGTGTGGTAATGAGCTGTGGCTTCTTCTGGGAGATTTGGGTTGTGAATTAAGTTGTAGATGGTGTTATGTTTCCACTGCAATGTCCAGCTTAATTTTCTGTAAAGGTTGCTATGAGTATCAGAATATGGTGCCAAAACACCCTAAAACACTATTCCAGACAATTATTCTCATTTCAGGATGTAAATGCCTTGATTCCACCCCCACACTAAAAATCCCACTGGCAGGAGCTGGATCAGGGGAATAAACAATCGCTCTTCATGTGCACACACTCAGTTCATTTCACTCTGCTGTCAAAACCGATTGCATTTCCCTGTTCAAACAACAAATGTATCAAACCAGAGGAAAAGCCTGTGAAAAATGCTGCTTGCATGGGGACAAGCTCCTTTTGGCTGGGTGTGCTGGGGCACTGCAGGAGCTGTGGAGCAAAGTGGGCTGTAGCGGGCAGGCTGGAGGAAGGGAGAGTTCAGAATGCTCCTCAGATTAGAGGAGACTTTGAATCGCTCTGGGGTTTGGGGACCTCAAAGAGCTGATGTTTGGGAGTTGCAGTCTGACATGGTGCTGAAGCTGGAAGCTGGGGAATGAGCTGAGGAGGGACCAGTGCTGTGAGCTAAGAGCACCTGCAGGGTGCTGTCAGCTCTCCTGTGCTGGGGAGGAGGTCAGTGCTCATGGTCGTGTCAGACAGGCGTTATTCAGGCACCCAAATCCTGTCATGCTTGTCTCATTCCACACTTGCACCTGGTGGCTACTGGTTCCTAATTCTGGAAAACCTTAATATGCATTGCACATGTCCCTTTTGAATGGAAATGGTGTTTAATGGCGTTTAACAGTGAAAGAGGCACAGCTGGAAAACAAAACGTTTTGCAGAAATTTTGGAAATTGCTTTTTTTTTTTTTGGCGACGAAAAAGCTTTTTCTATTTATCCAGAATGATAACATCATTCTTTTAGCTTTTAAGCAGTAATTGTCATCCAACTAAACAAGAGTTGGAAGTGCAGACTTGTCTTCAAACCTAGCAGGGGATGGTGTTTTATGTTATGAGATGTGAACACTTTTCCACTGAAAATTTACTTGTGTTTAGGGCTGGCCCTAGATGTTGGGCAAGATGTGAGTCCCTGTCTCAGGAAAACAACAGTCCAGGTAGATTTCTGTCCATGAACTCAAGAAGAAGCCAGTTGGAGGGAGGTTATAATGCAGGTACTATTGTCAAATACATTTTCTAGAAGGAAATCTGCACGGAAAAAAGAAAGATACTCAAAAAAAGCTTGACTTTTTCAAAGCCATGGAAAGAAATGGGAGTAGCAAGACTGAAATGAAATGGAGAGCTTAGGTCAAATTACTTCAGAGTATATAAGCTATAAGCTGCCAAAAGAAGTCCATCAAAGCAAAATTTACACTTGAATTTAAAACACAGCCAGGCAGATTTTTCTGGAAGAGGGAGAACTGTGAGTACAGTAACCAAGCACAGAGCTGGCACTTATTTAACCATAGAAAAAGGTAGAGTCTGTCAGAGCATTTTCTGATTTTGTTTCTATTATTTGGGAGTAGAGCAGATGACAAATCTGTTAGTTCAGAGTGTTGACACAATACACTTTTATCACTTTTTGTCAACAGAACATAATTGTGTTCAGATTACTCCGTCGCAGGGGAATAGCCATAAGATCCTGCTGTCCATAAAAATAAATGTCATGTTCTATTTCTGGGAAAACGAGAGGGAAATAGGAAAAGCAATGCAAGACAAGAAAAACCTTGGACAAACTCCATTCTTTGGACAGAGTTTTAGTTATGCAGACTCTGTGAAGATGAAGCAGATGTTCACCCAAACCTGACACCCTCCTGAGCTTCTAATTTGTTTCCCTCCTTACCACCCCACGCCATCGAACCCAAACACTTTGGTGCTCTCTTCCAAAAGTCTTCTGTAACTGATGCCAACTATAGGTGATGAGCAGCCTGTAAACAGCAGGAGGGACAGAAATCCACTGAGGAGCGAGGGCAAAGCTCCTCAGGGCTTGGGGGTGGTCAGTGAGGTTGAGATGACAGGGAGGTCTCTGATGAGCCTGACTGCCACTGTTGTTGGATTTCAGGGGTCACGTTCCCAAAACCCGAAGTGCAGCCCCTTGGGGAGATGGCAGTTGTGGGCTATAAGTTTCTCTCTCCCAGGCTGGATCCTCTCTGCCTGTGGAAGGGAAGACACCAAGTTGCACCTTGCTGTGCTCCTCCAGAAAATCATTCCACCTCAGGCATTCATTTCCTAGACAAAATGCAAACTCAGCTGCAGGAACACGCCACATTTTTCAAGATTAAGCAAAGCAAGAACTAGGATTTTTAATAAAGCTGTTGGAAATATTCAGTTGGCTCCATTCGAATGGAAATAAAACTCTGCCCATCCATCATCTTTCCTTGCGACACTCTGGAGACAGCTGTGAGTGGAAGTCTGAGGGCTGAAGGGGTTTCAGGCAGGTACTGGTGCTCGTGCAAGCAGACAAAGGGGATTAGTCAGTGTGGGAAGGAACCAGCGACACTTTGGGCTCCCTCATGGTCCAACACAGGTGCAGTCCCTCCCCATTTCCTGTATTAATTACAGAATGAATCACAGCAATGAATTCAGATATAAAAATAGAAACATATTCTTAAGGGGAAGAAACAAACAGAAAAACAAAGTCCGTTGTCAAAATCCAAATTCCATCTCCCTTGTCCCAAATTTTATCTTCTCATAAAGTCATGTCACGTCTCACACCTTCCCATTAGTTTTTGACATGCTACTTTACCAACTGAGAGACCCAGAGGGGATGGGGGATGTAGGAGTCTTAAAAAAGAAATAATTAATCTCCACTGAGAGTAACATGCTGCCACATATCACTCAGCATTGCATCAATAGCCTGATGGAGTCAGGAGAGGTGACTGAGAAGGAAACAGGAACTAGCTCTTGATGTTTGATGATGAAAACCGAGATATTTAAAATCTCCAGTGCCCATTTGCTATGCAGTCTGCTCAGAGGCATCCAGAGTGATTACAGCACCCAGACAGGAGAGTGTCATCTTTGGCGCTGGTGGTGCCACTTTTATGGCAATTTAGAAAATGATCACACAGAGATGGAAACACTGATTAGTTAACACGCAGAGCCTTCGTGTATTCTGCTCATGCAAAGCTTTGAACTTCTGGAAGCTGTCACACCCAGGAAATATCTGTCCTGCAGGTAGCTGTGGTTGTATTGCTGTCATTATTTAGCGTGAGACTGTATGTAAGCTTTGTGCAAGAGCCTGAGTGTCACCAGTCTAGAGGGACAGCTGCATCTCGGATGCAGAGAAGGGACTCATTAAAACAAGAGGTTGTTGGAAGAAAGAATCAGCCACAGTCCTGTAACTGCTGTCGTCTTTGGAGAAGAGGGATTGATACCATATCTAAGCCTGAAACCCAAGAAGACTGCAGTTTTGGTTGGAGTTTTCACTTCTGCAGCCCAAAAAGGCTGAGATCCAGAGTGAGAACTGACCCAGGCAACTTCCCACAGGTTAACTGTGAGTGGGAACACAAATGGACTGTCCTTTCTACATTACCCAGCCTAACTCTCCTGCCTGACCCTGCCCACTTCCCTTTTACAGTAGCATCACATGGTGGTGGAGCCTTCTGTGCCATTTTTCACCTCACCCAGGTACACTGAAGCTGTTTACAAAGGGAACTATTTTTTTGCTTGCAGAACTGGAACAAGGTAGGAAGAGTACAAAACCCACCCAAAAACCCCAAAACCGGAATAATGAGCAAAGGGCAGAGATATGAAACAGTGTTCATGGTTCTAAAGGGTTTGCAGAAGGCCCACAGCCATAACAGGGAGCACAGCAGGATGCAACCCACTGCTTCCAGTCTGCTGCTCTTACTGACCAGGACCCTCACCCAGTCTGAGTATCTGAGCACACTCCTGTCCAATGGAACACCCAAACTTGGAGCTGCTCTCTGTGATCTACAGCCAGATTAATTTTTTTGTTTGTTTGTTTCTTCACCATTTCCATCGTCTGCAAAGCAAAAGGGGTGTAATTTCCCCTTGGTTTGAGTTCTGAGATGTTTATATGAAAGGATGGGAAAATGGCCATATGCACAGCTAGATACCCAGAGGAATGCCACTAGTGGTGGGGATTCAGTGAGTGAGGAGCTGGGAATTAAACTGATGTTTCAGAGAGAGAAGGGGACAAGGTGTCATTTGGTCACAGCTGTTCAGCAGCCCAGAGGAAAGGCAGAGGGCTCCTCAGGTGGAGCAGGCAGGAGGGAGGCACCAAAACATGTTTTCATATTTGCTTCTGCAGAGTCTGAATGAGATCACAGCGGAGTAGCAGCAACAGATGTTCACTCAGACCACTATGTCAACATCCAAAAAATCAGTCTGACAGGGAAGTGTCACCCCCTGAAGTGTCGTATCTGACAGAGTGGCCCTGGAGCAGGTGGGCAGCTGCAGACGATTGTTTTTGCTCCATGATGGGTGAGCAGTGTCCCGTCTCAGGAGGTGCAGTCAGGACTGGCTGCCATCTGATCCTGATGAATTGTGGCTGAGCCTTAGCTGTAGCTGGAGCCCTCAAACTGACACAGGGCTGAAGTGTCATTTGGTGGATTGTGGCAGCTCAATCACGTGGAATAAAAAGCATATGAAGTTTTGAGAGTACAGCAGCATCACTGGTATATATTGAGGAAAAAAAAGTAACATTCCACATCTCTGGCTTTGCTACTGAAAAGGAGAAACTTTCCTTTTAATTCATGAAATAAATATCCCTGACTTTCCATTAAGTTTAACTTACTGGAAATTTTAAAAGAAAATTCTAACTCAAAGCTGCTGAACTCAATGTCTTATTTTTGCATAATCACTGGTGCCAAGTGCTAAAATATAGCACTTAAAAAAAAAAATTAGGGACTTTGAAAATAGCACATCGACATCTCTCTCCAATTTCACACTCACCATTGTCCTTCTCACCTAATCTCTGCCTTTATTAAAATAGATGAATTAGTTGTGCCTGCTTGGTATGAAGCACAGCTTCTCTTTATGAAGGCACTAGTGCAAGAGACAAAGTAAATGGGGAGAGAAGGAACTAATAAATGATTCTGCTTGACACCTGGGCTAGTAATACAAATGTCAACACAGCCACAGTTCAGTGAGACACGTGTGTGCTTATACTTAAGCAAGTGTTTAAGTCTGTTCAGATTCAGCTTCCTGCCAAGGACACACTTCACTTGTGGGACATATGTGACTTAAAAATATGTGAAGTGTTTCAGTGGCTTGGTACCAGGCCAATAAATGGCCTTCACAAGTAGCTGACTAAGTACGTGCAGTTATTTCTCAGATAAAGGGTGTTCACAGCTACACGGTTTGGTTGCTGTGCTATCAGCCCTGCTGATCTTCAAGGGTTGCCTTGATTGAAGGACACTGAGGGATAGAAGGAGTCTCTGATAGTGTGTCTCTGCATTTACCTGCCTAGAGCTCTTTTGGTGAGCCCTGGCAAACTTGCTTTGAAATCTGAAAAGAAAATCAGCAGCTCTGCCAATTTGTGGGTTATGGATGGGAATGGAGTGTTCTGTCAGGATGGACTCCAGTGCTGGCCAAGGATGCTGTGGTGAGGCAGAGAGAAACATGAGCTGGACGTGTCAAACAAAGGTGTAAGCATCTTCAGACGAGGTCTGGCATTTCAGTAAGCACCTTTCCAATGAAGATAACAAGGATCACCATGAGTTTTCCAGGTGTTTATGACTGATGCTCTGGAAGAGAATGTAAGGCCTGCCTTTCATGCTGCAAAGCAAACTGCTGTTCTGGAGCCATTCCTGAGAATTCACAGAAAACTTTGGAAAATTATGGAACTGACTGGAATCTTACAATATTGCGAATTACATCGCTTTGTTTGTGGAAGTCACCCCAAACTGTGCTTTTTACATCTTTTTTTTCCCCTCCAGTGACTTTATATGTGGCCTCAGTGCTGAGTGTGCAGAAGGCCCTGTTGGGCAGCTGTCGGTGGTCCTGCTGCTTGTTAAACACCACAGCTGAGTGTAGGGAGGCAGAGTAAATGAGTCCAGTTCATCACAGCCTTTAGGAAGCTAATTGGCTCCTAAGTTTTTGAAGGGTCAAATGCATTAGCTTCTAGCTCCACTCTGCTCTTTGAACAGCCAGTGGTCAGGAGCAAGTCTGATTAGCAGGGCTCTTCACTGCCTTCCGGCTCTGATGTTAACTCATGCCTGACCTTTTGCTGCTCTGTGTGTGTGCAGTGCAGAGCCAAAGACAGTCCCCAGAAATAGCTCACAGACAGAGTTAAAGGCTGTGCTCAATACAAAGTGCATGTTGTTTTTAAAGTAAATAATTAGGGCTAGTTTTGTGTGTCTGCATTTTACTTGGCGTTTCAGGCAGATGGAAAGCACGAGATTTGATTTTCAACCCTTCTTTCAACCTAGAGAAACTTCGATACAGGTGCATTTATATCCAGGCTTGTTCAGTCTGTCGATGGCTGAAAATCCATCAGGATTGCTTTTGCAGGATTTATTTTTCACAGTTGCAGACTTTCTTGCTGAATGATGCATTACAGATCAATCCTGTAGTTTCAGAAATGTCTCCTAACTTAACTGGACAGACCCCATGAGCAACAATAGGTGAAATTATTTACTTGAGTGTTTTCTGAGGAGATGTCAGAACATCTGAATTGGCTCCAGGAATGCTGGTTATTGCTTTAATTTTCAAAACAATTTCTCGTGGCCTGCCTGCAACTGCCTGAACTGCTGTCTTGAACATTCCCCAGAACTCAGATAGTTATTTATTATTTAAATGCAAGCTAAGAGCGGGAAACTCTTCAAATTCCCCAACGCTCTCCTCTAAAAATAAAGATCCATTAGTTCATCCTCGATAAATAATTCTTAATTGTTCCCTCAGGTGAAATTGGACTCCTAACTTCTATCTCCTTGAGTTTCCTTCTTGGCTTTCTTTGTGGGTGCAGTATTTTTGTGTTCTCCTGCCAGTGACGTTCAAGTGTTACAGCCAAACTTTGTGAAGCCATGTGGAGGGCAACGCTGGCTCTGATGTAATTCACAATAGTAGCCTGGAATGACCCCCATCCGCTCATGGTGACTCCTGTTTGCTTTGGACAGTGCCTAGAGCTCCATTTTGCCCCCTCTGTCTGGAAGATATCTTGCATATCCTCCCTGTTTATGATCACACTCGCCTCTGATGTTTCCTTTTCAGCATTGTTATCCATCTTCTGGCTCAGACATAAACCCAAGGCCCTGAATGCTCCCAGTCACTGAAGATCTGGTGGCACTTTTGACAAAAGGAGATGACCAACCTCCACGGCCTGGCCACGGGCCAACCTGGCTATTTACACTCTGCCTACCAGAAATTCCTCCTGTCCTTTCAATGGTCATCTTGTTTTTCACTTTCTGTCCCAAACAGCCATTGAATAGATGCTGTTTTTCACTCCGTGCTACAGTTCAGCAGTAAATGGCACTTTTACCTGGTAGCACTTTTTTCTGCTTGTAAAACGCTCTGTGTCCTGGGGGCATGTGAATGTGCTACAGTTGGATTTCCAGGAATGGTCCCCAGTTGTTCCACGCCTTGCTGTGGAAGGATCCTGTGCCAATCCCCCATTTCTCCTCACCAGCTATTATTATCTCTAGCTATTCTTATCTTAATAACATTTTATGGAATGACTCCAGTATTTATTCTGTTTCCCATCTTTCTTTTCTCACTGCCTTTTGAAAGAGGTGCTGGGGAAGGTGCTCAGCTGCTGTGAAACATCCCATGGACAGAGAGCTCAGAGTTCTGTGCATTTCCAGCTGAGAGAAACCCAGCCAAGGGCTTTTCCCATATACAGGAGAACTTCTAATTTAAATGAGCGCTGTTAACTCTGCTTGTCTTCTGGTTGGTTTTTAGTTTAAAATTAACTAAGCATATGACTGAATTTTTCTCAGAGTGGGTTCCAAAAGCATCCAGGGGGCAGGAGACTGTGGTGAGACTTGGCAGGTGGGAGGGCTGCCCCTGTGAAGCCTGCTTGCTCCAACTAGAGCGCTCTCTCTCACTTTAATACTCACCCTATCGCCACCTTAAAGATATTTGACTCAACTAAAAAAGATGTGGTGCAAAACAAAAGGTACCAGGTCGTGCCAAGATGCATGGGGGAAGGGTAGAGAGAATGGGTGAAGCACCAAGAATTATATGCCCAGGGACAATCAGATTTGTACCATCTTTTTCTATTCTTTTCTATTTTATTTCATCGTGGTTTGCCAAAATCAACACCACTGATTTTAATACAGGTGCCTTTGTTCCCAGAAATGGTCTGAATGAAACCTGGGATTATGAATTCTTTCCCACATCATACTGAACCTCGGGAAGCTTTCCATGCAGCAGGTAATCCTTTTATTATTTAGTTTCTCTTTTCCTGTTCACTGTTATTAAATTCCTCTACCCAAGTTTGACACTGTTGTTGTAGGATTTTGCTGTCCCACACCATGGTGTGACAGAGGGGCAGTATCCATTTCAGATGGAGCTTGTAAATGTGACTTTGGGTGCTAATGTGCCTTGGAATATCCAATCCAAATAATACCCAGGATGTGAATATTGCAAATGCTGCATGGAAATGCTGCCAGACTTAGAAGAGTCAAAATTTGGGATCAAGGTTGAAACAGAAAAAGGTTTTGGAAATCTGCAAGTTGCCTTCCATGCAAGCCCTTCAGGCACATTCAAATGTAGAATATGAGAACTAAGTATGAAAATCAAGGTAATGAAAAAAATTACCTCAGTTTCACTGTTCCTTTAAAACTTGAATCTCAGCCCAGGGTCACAAATAGGTCCTCCCAGGTTTATAGACCTATAAAGAGAACCTGGGCACTGTTTTGAGTAAACCTGGACTAACTGATGCCTTCGTATTAAAAAAATATGTGAAATCTGTGGTTCTGCAGAGTTCCAACGGGAAAGCTGGTGAGACTTGTTAAAAGGGAAAGGTGGTTGGTGGTTAAACACATACCTGAGGCTCAAGCAATGAGGGTCCCTCTTAGAGAGGATTTTTTGGGACAAGTCATGTCACGTCCTTCTGTGTCAGGTTTATCATCAGGATGGGAGGATTTATCTGCCCTACCTGCCTGCCTCATTTGCAAAATAGTTTGAACACCCCTGGAGATGGCGTAATAAGTGTTGAAATTACTTCATGCAGAGCCATTTAAAGTTTCTGTCTTTGGAGGGGTAGGAAATCTCACCTTTTATAGAGTGAAGAGGCAGCAGCTCACCTATTAGTTTGCATCCTGCATATAGTGATCCATCAACACCAGGATCAATTTCCTGAAGGTCACTAGCTCTTTTAAATCCTGCCATCCTCTTTGAATTCAGACAGCAGGGATTTGGCTTCTCTCTCCCTCACCTGCATTTTCCCTTCTTTCTCTTTTGATAAACATAGGCATTGCAGCTTTAAGATTTTAAGACCTTTCCCAGATGGAAAAGGTCATTTGTCTTTCACTACTCACCACTTCCTTCATGAGTTCATTTAAACATTGCCAGGCATCAGAAGAACAGAACTCAGCTGTAGGGTTATCTGTGTCTTATTCCCCTTTTGTGTAGGTGGCAAAACTGATCTAGAACAAAACTGTTTGGTTCCCATAGCAATTTACAACGTGCAGCGACCATAATACTGTACTCTTCCCACTCCTTATCTACACCTGTTATGTCTTCCTTTGCCGAGACGCTAAGAGCTATAACACTGGCACTATTTTGAATGGCATCAAGCAGGCCATTTTCCCAAGTTTCATGCAATTTCTCCCTGTTGTTGGTAAGAACAGGATGTATTTTAAATCTAAGGAGCAAAAAGCAAACATTTTATTAGCTACTTTCAATTGAATTCTCAATGAAAAGTTAATTAAAGGAGGGGAATGAAGAGATATTACAGTGCAGCTACTAATCTTGGTACATTATTTATATGAAATCAGTCATCAAAATTAGTCATGTGCACTATCTTGCTGTGTGTGGTCTGGTTTGAAATGGTGTGTTTGTTCCCATTCAGCTCCACTGGATGCAGTTAAGATACACATTTGATGTGTTACGCAGTTAGATCATATTTTCAAGTTTATTATGCTCTCTATCTCTCTATATCTGCAGGCTCCGAGTCAAGGGACCATTAAAATCTTTCAGCTCAGCTTTGCAGCGTGCCTGATATGAGACAAGTGGCACAAGACCTCCATTCCCGTAATTCCCAGGCGCAGCAGGCGCGGTGCTGGCTCTGGGCGCGTCCCCTCCCGGCCCTTTGGGTTCCCTGTTGGTGCCAGTGCTGGCCTTGGCTGCTGGGCCAGGGGAGCAGTGGCCCACAGAGCCCTGGGCAGCGGTGGCTCTGTCACAGCAAGGGCCCTGCTGTCCCCCCGACAGTGGCAGCGGCAGTGCAGGAGCATCTCTTGCACCCAGCCCCAGGCCGGTCTGCAGCGCTGCCTGCTCCATCAAGAACAAGCTCCCTCTGGCTCTGCTGTTACTGGGAAACTCTTACCCCCTGCAGGTACCACAGCACCTGCTTTATTTAACTTTTTCTCACTTTTCTCTTTAGGATGTGCACCAAGAAGAGCCAGGGCTTACAAAGTAATGTCTGGGTGGTCTATGAGCTGCTCCTTCCCTCCCCGCCTTGTCTCATCCTCTCCTGTAGAGAGAGCAGACAGAGTTACGGATCCCAGGAGAGGAGAATAGTTTAATGATCCCTCCTTAAGGTCACTGTCAATGCTGCTGCATGAATTGACCTACTAGGGGCTTCTGTGAGAGCAGTGCTGTTAACTGGGCACGGAGGGTGTAGCGTTACAGAGCGGTGCGTGGAAGTCGCCCACTTAAATCACCGAAGCATTTTAATTGACATTCAGTAACTCTCCTTTTCTAACAGTTGCCTTTAATAGAGGGAGCACTGCTAATGCCAGTCATGGGGCTGCTCTGTGCTCCCTGCCACAGCTCCTGCTCGAGCTGCAGGCACAGCTCAGTCCATGAGAAATGCACCTGAAAATATCATTTATTCACTGCAAAGGGCAAATGCAAGAGCACAGCCACTCGCTTGCTCAACACAACACATGCTGGGAGCAAGTGCAGCTTGGATGGGAAGAGCCAGGTTAAGAAATAAGAAATAAATGTCCACATTAGCTGTGGACTGCTCAGCTCAGGGGTGAGTTGAGGGTCCCTGTCAGTTTTCCCTGGAAGATGTGGAAGAGTTTCCAGCTTGTTCTGGGGAGCAGGGAAAGCAATGCAGGGAGGTGGGGAGGCATTCCAGCTATCCCCTTTCCCTTGAGTGCTTCCTCACCTTTCCTTGTTGATGTCGTCCAAACCTATTGCATTTTTAAATTGGTGAAAAGCTTTTCAAATTTCACATCATCATCTCTTTGTTTGAAGACAATACACTTTTGGAGACCCTTGATAATGTGGCAATAATTTCATGTACTCCAGCTTCACCCTGCAACAGCAAATCACCAAATACCCTTTCACCATCGCACTGCTTTGCTTACTTATGGGCAACTTAAGAGTTGATATAAGGACATGACAGGAAATCCATCTTGCAGGCTCAGACCAGACGTATTGATCCCACAGAATGAGGATTTGTGCTCTTGAGCATCTCTCCACTAACTATAGCAACAGGAAACTTGTCTGCAGCTGCAAAAGGGCAAAATAAAGAGGAGAGCAAACACTAAGACAGGGCATGGTGAAAGTCTAAAATGTATTTTAGACCAAGATACATTTCTGCTCTCTGAATATATTTTGGAACCTTTTTGTCTTGAAACCAATGCACATCTGCAGTTGAGATGCACTGTTCTCATGAGGGATTGCATGGTGGCTTAAGAAACCTAACAAATCTGGTGAGCTAGAGACAGCCACTCTTGCTCCTGTTGGATAGGGCCTCACTCTGGGAACAGTCTAATTTTTATCCCAGTTTCTCCCAGTGGGTGAAAACTGGTTTTTGCTCTGATTCTTTCAATGGGGCAGCTTGGGTAAAGCTCTCAGATACAGTGTGGATCAATGGGGGGATGCCAGATATGAAAAAGTCTCTTGAAATTTCAGTGCAACTTCCAGTAAAGCTAGGAAGCCAGCCACAGTCTAGATGATTTTCCATATTTTATTACGTTTTCTCATTATTTTTCTGATTACAACGGCTGAACCTGGGGTCAATGCCTTCAGTTTCTCACAGAAGCATGAATCACTCTGTGTTCCAGAAGGAACTATAGCAGTAAGCATAAAATGGATATCTCTTGATCAAGGATGCATCCCCTCTGACTTTTCTCATAAGATATTAATAAAAGAGAGGCATTATCAGATTCCATTTAACAGGTGTGTGGAAGAAGGGGAAATCTCATGATCATTTAATACCTTCTGCAGGAACATCCTTCATCAGCTTTTGCTAATTATGAAGCTGAAGCTATTTTCTATTTTGTTTTCCATTTAAAGTCACAGATGAAATTCAGAAGACAGCAACAGCAATTTATTTTCTAGATTTTGCTTTCTTCGTGCAAAGAAATGCCAAGGTAACCTCACAGGGTTTCATTTAAAAACAAGAGTTCAGAGGAAACATACCATGGCTTTAGCCCACTGTCTCTATTAGTTTATTAAAATATTAGTCTTGTAGGTGTGTTAGATTGATTTGCCTTCCATGGTGTTTAAAAATAGCTGTGAGAATAATGGCCTTCATCAAAAATCATTAACTGGGACGTTACTTTCATTTTTTAACCACAGAACAAAGTGTCACAGCCAGATTAAACAAGCCAGAAAGCATTTGGAGCTCACACAAACAGCCAGCAATTTATATATATATATACCTTAACCATGGAAAATCCTGGAAGATATTAGCTGTCTTCCACTGCAGATTGGTCAGAATCCCCAAGAAAGGTCAGATTGTTCGAAGTGGCTGGTATTTGTACCAGCTGGCATGAAAAAGGCTCACTTATTTATAGTGGTTTGCCTGCATCCCCACAATGCTGAGGGACTGAATGAGATTGCAGAGATGAAAGGACGTTTCAGTCTAACAACTGCAAATAGCTGCAGCTCAGCAGACTTCTAAATTATGACATTACCAAGCCAGAGGACTGCCCAGCTTAAGCACAGCTTGTAATCCTCATGGGATAATAGGATCTCATAGGAATCTTTTTTTCGGAGGGATGCATTTATTTTGTTAAAGTTTAGTTCCCTGTGTAGTGCAATCAAACTTTAGGGCTTCCCTTCCAAGTTTCCCTTAAGAGCTGTGTCGTCTTTATCTGGTTGTGTCAGCCAGCCCCTCTGATGGAGTTGGTTGTTTTTAGCTGTCGGACTTGGACAGGGAAAGAAGAAACTGGGGTCATGTGAGGAGAGTGTTGGATCTGGAAGGAAATGTGGATCCAAGTTCACCAGGGTGAATGCTCACCCCTTTTTGCTGAATATTTGGTAGGCGAGTGACCCGCCATAGATCAAGAGGGAGAAAAAGAAGACGTTTCTGATGAAAAGGAAAACACTGATAAAACTTATGGGAAAAGATAAGGGCAGTGACCATGGCCAATAAGAGCGAAAATTCCTGTAAACTGGTACAAAATTCCAGATCTCTCTTGAAGAAACCACTCACAACCTCCAGTTTTACTGGGCTGGTCAGGTCTCTGGGGAAAACATGCTTTCTGCTCACCTACAGGTCCCAAATCACCAGGGAATGAAAGAAACGGAAAGTAGGCCCAAACAGCCAAATGTAAGAAAAAGGCCCTTGCAGTCAGTTCAACCTTGTGGGAAAACTCCCATTTTGCCCCAGCAGCAGCAGGCAGGGAACAGCTGAGCTGTTGTTTCTTTAAATCAGTTTGGTCTGGTGTGGGATGCCCTTTGGAGCACGGCTGATCAGGCCAAGTATGAACAGGGTGTTATCTCTGAACAGCTCATGAGCCTTCCTGAGCAGATAGCCTGGAAACAGCCCCAATGACTGGCCCTAATCCTAACGCTTTCCCTCGCACAGATAAACCCCCTACAGCGAGAGGGATGGAGGAAATTACTGATATTCACTCATCTATTTATATTTAGACAAAAGATTAAACAACTTGGAACTGCACTGATATGTCCATGGCGAGGCTGCTGCAAACATGTGAGTGCTTGCAAGGCTGCTCTGCACAGGCTTAACTGGAAATGGACCTGGGATTGTGGACATTTTCCAGCAGAATGTACTCACTCAATGAAGGAAAGGATATGTTTGGAAGGGAAACAGACTGTTTTTCTCAGGGGGAAGCTACTGAGAACTACCATTTTAATGAAAACAAAAGATTTTCTGTTGAATTTGTGTTTTTATAAAACTCTGCACAATTCCACAGATATGAAGCATTGTCACTTCATGAAGACTTGCAGGCATGTTGAAACAAATCTTTGCAAATAGGATGTTCTGATGCTATCAGAGAAAAATCACTCAGGATTTCAATTTCTTATGAAATTTCAACCTTTTTTGTTCTTTTTCCGGTAAGGTATGAAAAGAAAATAATCAGAAGATTGTAATATCCCTGGCTTCAAAGGGAAATTTCAGGTTTCAACCAGCTTTGCTAAACCTTCCTCTGCTCTTGACTGGCACTGGGCCTGTGCCACACTAGGCACCTGAGAAATTTTATGGAATTATCATGTTTTTTTATCACCCCTTCTCCCACATTTCCTCACAAAGAACACCCATTTTGTCAGGTGATAGAAAGACACGTGAGAAGCAGAACCTCTCCTCTGTGTCATGCCCCATGAGACAGCATGGCACAAGCAACCTTTGACCAGTCACCTGGAAATGCTTTGCTTTTCACCCTCCTGTTACTGTTGTCAAGTGAGTTGGACAGAGCAGCTTCTGGTTTGAGGGTGCTTGTGTGGTTTTGAGGGATAACTCCAAAAAGCATCTTCTGACCTTTGCTGTCTGCTCTCAAGAGACCTATTTAAAGGGTTTTGGTGTTGGAGAAGACATTGACAATTGCTTTTTAGGCAGTGTTTCAGCTGTTTTACTGCAGGCTTGCAGAGACTGGATGGCCTTGCCTTTATTATTTTGCTTGCTCCGATTGTTGTGGTGCTCTCAGTGGCGTTCCCAGCCTCCCTTTCCCCTCACCTTCCCCCCAAGTCCAAAACCAAGAGCCTGTGCTTGGGGTACTCAGTGTATGAAAATCAAGGGTGACAACTCCCACACCATGGGACAGCCAGAGCTGCCTCTGCAGGGTAGCAGTTTCCTTCAGGATGGAGAATTCTTCCGCAAATGCCTGGACCTTTAACATATAAATACACAGCAAAACCACTCCAATCCAGCAACTCAAAAATCCAATCTGATGATTCCAGTTTGCCCCAGGCCTCACCAAACACAAGGCCGCAGTGGAGCTTTCTTCCCCAGGAAGAGATGAGCGAAAAGTCTGGTGACAGATGTTAATTGAAGTGTAAAAATCACCTCTGGAAAGAGCTCAGACATGTTGTGGAGCCTCCCAGTATGCATTTATTTCCTTGGAACTTGCTTGTTGGTCCTACAATTAGTGTGGAGCCTGGCCCTGCAGTGCACAGTGTACAGGAGGTGGCATTAAGGAGGGCCTGTTTTCTTAGACTTGTTATTTTCCTCCTTGCTATCTGCAGTGTATATTTATGTTAATTGGAGCAATACATCTGTCCTCAGGCCTTATCAGATTCAAGGAGATAAGATATTGCCATCAAAGCCTATTCTGAGCTGCGAGCTCCTCAGTAAATCAATGTTACATGAGTTAAGACTGCCTTGAGATTGTCTCTAGAACATTTCATCTGCCCATATCTGGAAAGAGTTTCTAATCAGAACTCTGTAAAAAACGGCTTTAGGAATTTTCTCATGCAGCTTACAAACTTTGTGGTCTCAAACAGGCTTTAATTACCAGGGCTTCAATGGCAGCAATTTTATGATGTTTCAGAAGTAAAATGGTTTATATTCTGGTGATAAGGACTTCATAGGAGCCAGTAAAACATAAAGCACAATTCCACAGCAAGAGATGGATTTTTAATGGATTTTTACAGATAATTCTTAGCCTTTTCCACCAACAGTGAAGATACATAATGTGTTAATGGGCACTTACACTTCTTTATTTTCAGTAGTTTTACCTGGTGCTCCAGCCTTTCTCTTTGCCATTTTTAGACACAAATTCAACCCCATTTCTGTCCATTTGAATGCAAAAAATGCCAAGCATAACTCCACCTACCACAAAAAGTCTACCTTTCAGGACAGCTGTCACCACAACAAAAGCCCTGCCACAAACTCCACGTGGGCCATTGTGGTTGGCGTTCTGCACTCACATGCTGGCCACAATGGAAGGCAAATATGGAAGGGTGGTCTTGTATATCGGAGCTGAAGTAGACACGGGGTAGCATTGGGGTAGGTGAGGTCTGCCAGTATATACAGGAATAACTTCAATTATCCAGTGCTGTTGAGTCTGGACCTCTAGAAGGATAAATATTTACTACTCTAAATGAAATATATATGTAATTTAAGCATTGGTTGCAATCTGTCTAGGATAGGTTAGGGAAGAATAAAAATTGTGTAATTGTCAAGTGGTCCTTGATCTAGAAATTTTCCTCTGTGCAGACAGGTATTATTTTAAAGTTCTACCACTTGCAAAACGCTTTGTCTCAGTCTCAATCACACCTGAAGTACTCAGGATTGTCTAACTGGTGACACTATTCTCCCTGCAGGCACTGGGGTCCAGGGCATGCTCTAATAACTGATGAGCCCTAAGTCCTGTCCTTGCCTTTGTCACCAGTCCGTGGGGTGAAAACAGAGGAATGGTTTGTCCTCTGTGGTAGTGCCAACATTACATCTGAAGTGCCAGCCCAGCCTTTGCTCAAGGCCTAACTTGTCCATGAGATTTGGGTGCAGGTACAGATGAGTCCAAAGCACAGGAAAGAAGACAAGTTTGACCCTTTTGCACTGTGACTTCCTCCACTTTTGTGGTGAAACAACTCCGGGAGCTACTACCAAGCAAATAATAACACCACAGCTTTTTACAGTTCAGTTTTACTTGGCTGAAAGGAGTGGGTCTGACCCAGTCCCAGCCTGGACAAGCCTCTGTCATGTGAAGGTTGCTTTGATTTATGCCTGCACTTAGCAGGATCCAGGTGGCCCAAGGAGAGCGTTGAGTTGTCGTCGCTCCCCGCTCCAGATGAGCGCTGGGTGTTCCTCGCCAGGTCACTCAAACAGCAATATAATGTTGGCCATTCCATAACATTGTAAATCAGGCTGCAAACCCCCACGTTTGGAACAGTTAATGTCATTGCCTGGGGCAACACCGCAGACACGGCTTTATTTGCTTTGAACAGAATTAAAATGAGAAATAAAAACGCTGCTCTTGACAGCAGTTTAATTTTAAATAGATGGCGTATTAAATACCGTTTCTCAGGGCAGAGGGTTAATTATGCAACCTCTTTCCATTGCATCTTGTTTATAGGAATGGACTGAATCACCCCTGCTTGTTGTGCTTCACATCTCTCAGGGCTGGCTCTCATTTTGGCAGAGCAGTCACCCCTTTGCAGTATTTGATAGACATCACAATGTTTTTGTCTGCAAAGCCGTACTATCAGAGCGATGTTCCCAGACAACCTTTGGGCTGAATGGGTTTCTGGAGCTTGGCAGCACAGGCATCTTTCTATTTACCACCTTCCTAAAAATACAAGTTGTTGTAGTGAGGATAATTGATCGTACTCAAGAAATACACTGGTTTTACCACAAATTCCTTAACCCTTTTGCTGGTTTGGGCACTTCTGTAACTCACATATTGTTGTGCTTCTATAAAGTGAGTATTTTTTAAAAACAGATCTGTGGGGAAGCTCTGAGTGACAGGCAAGCTGCATATGTTGATTTTTTTGGCAAACGGGGCCTTGCCAATTAACATCAAAATTTAGTTGATCTATCTGGTCATAGATTATAAAGTTATTTCTCATTAGACAAAAAAAAAAAAAAGAAGTTGTTTAAAAAAATTAAAGAAGTGGAAGACAATAAAAATACCTGAAAACCATATGGATATGAGTCTTCACATTGAAGATATATATATATTTAAATGATCTAGAAAGCTGTTCTTGAGTGCCAAGAGCAGCAGCAGTGTCTGTGTTCACACCCAAATGTACACACTCATGTTTCTGACCCTTTTTACTGGGTACCCTTCTCTTTTGGGAGCACAAATTACATTGAGAGGGCCTCATTTTCACTGGCTGGAGCTCAGTGTGTATTTGCACAAACCAGCTTGTGTCAGAATTTGGCCGTGAAAAGCTTTTTTTTCCCCCAATGATACATAATAAATCTTCCATCTGAGGGATTTTCAGACATGCTCCTACTTGACTCAGGAGTAGTGTTTATTGCAAAAAAACTTTGATGGAAAGGGTTTTTTTCCCCATCAGTAAAATGCAGTAGTGCTAAAATAATAATAAAAAGAGAAGTTTGTGAGCTCATGTTGCTTTTGGGGAAATTTAATTTCAAAAAAAGTGATGAAAATGTTCCAATAATGTTGAAACATCCTAAATTAGCTCCATAGTTGAAAAAAAGTCAGAGATATTATTTTCTTTTGAACTTATGTAATTTATTCTTAAAAATTCATACTATATTATATATTAAAGTATAAAACATTCATCAGGGAAAAGCAACTTTTAAGTTCTACCAAATCAAAAATTTTCCATGTGAAAGAAAACAAATTTTGCTCTGAAAGGGAATGATATAATTCCTGGAATCCCTGAATCTCTGTGAAATAAAATTCACTGTTTCATTTTGTTCTCGAGCAAAATTATGAGTGTGAAAAAGACCCCCAAAAAGAAAACAGTGTATTGATTCATCAAACAAGGTATTGATTCATTTTTTACCCCTAAAGCCCTGCAATCTTTTAGGTTCTGACTTCACTTGCTTTGTTTTATTTCAAACGGCTCAGTTATTATTTTATGGAAAGCTTTCCTTTTCCAGCTTCAAGGTCCGGCGGCTGAAATTTCAGAGATTGCACCAGTCCATTTCCTTCTCTCGACCTCAAAATGTTTTCTCTTGAGGTTTGCTGTATGAAAGTTGTGTGTGTAGTTAATCACCAAGAAATGGCCCTGGTGATGGATAAATCCACAAGACTTTCTAAATTTTACAAAAGTAAAAATACTCATTGCAGGTGTGACATTTCCTCCCGTGGTCACAAACTGCAGTTCTCAACCACAATGAAGAATGTTTTTGTTCACGTTACTTTGGAGGAATTTGCTCTGTGCTATGTAGAAAGTAAGGAATGGTGGGTCACAAGCAAAATATCCCCAAGTAAATCCTGTCAAAAGCAACGTACTTATGGAGAGCCACTGCAGGAGAAAAGCTGCAGGATAGGAAACCAGGTGTCACCTGGTTGATCACCATCTTCATTAAACCACCAGTTCCAGTTTCCTGAGGAGACTCTTATGGAAGTTTTGGGTGGATCTGGAGAATAAATAACTGATGATTCCTCTGAGATCTTGCTCCAAGCCAGTAGCTTTCTTCCATCTACAGAAAACTGGTGTGACCACACAGTTGGGGATCCCCAATGGTTCCTCCACTGGGAAAAGAAATAAACATCAGCCAATGCATGAGGTAGCAGCTTTTTGTCCTCTCAGGGGGAATGGTCTCTTAGAGGGAACAAAGGTGGGACATGTTCATCCAAGAATGGCAAATGACTTTCAGGAGAAAGCTGCACTGCTTTGTTTCAAAACTGAGGTTGCAGAAACAGCACGGTAACAGGAGGGGTTTATAAACAGGAGATTTATTATAAACAGAGTGTCTAATTCATGTGACAAGACTTTCACTCTGTCACAAAGGAAAAAACCAAAACAAATGAAAAACCAAATCATAATAAGAAAGGCCCAAAAAGCCTTGAGGTGCTTTTCTTCTGTCTCTTGACAGGTTCTTCCAAGTTCCACGTCCTGTGACTGTGGATGTCTTTCTGTTTTAGGGCGCTGTTCTTACTGGATGGTATCAGTCTTCCTCAAATGTAAAGAAATAGGCAGCCTCCTTCTGGAGCCAAAAAAGGAGCTTTTTTAAAAGTACCTCAGCTTCCAGTTCTCCTCGCTAGGTAGGTGTGGAATAGTTCTCTCCAAACCTTCATCTTCCCCCTCATTTCTTGTAGAGAACAACACTGCAGAGAAAGCACACAAATGTGGGCTCTGTAAGACAAGTCCAGATATCATGGCCAGCTTGCATCAAATGAAGCTTCTGCTAATGCCATCTAAGTGACCTAATGTTAGTATGCCTTTCTCAGTCCTTGGGGATGGATATCAGCAGCTTCCAACAGGTTCCTTCCATGCATGTCCCCGTCTTCTGCCCCCAGTACTCACCTGAATAAGCTGGGAGAGGATTGAACTTCACAGCTTGTCACCTGAGAGCGAGCCAATTTTCTTTGCCCATGTTTTGAGATGAACAGAGACAGAAGGAAAAAAAAATGGAGAAGTCTACACATTTAATCTAGGAAAAAGTACTCCAGCCAGGGAAGCGTCAGTGCTGTGGGAGAGAGCCAAGAGCAAAGACGCTGAGGCTGGGACTGCCAGTCTGCACTGCTGCCCTCCCTGCCCCTCTTAGCTGTGGCAGCTGGGGGAAAGGCAACCTTCACAGGAGGGCACTGCACCTTCTTTAGGTTGTGCCAATAAACCCAGGCTCTGAAGGGTGACTTGTTTTTCTGTTTACTGTTTGTTCTCAGTCCTCTCAGTCTTCCCAAAACTACTTCACAGGCAGAATTTCAAGGGCAAAGCATTTGATTTTTCCAAGTACCGGAGTTTTCTGTGATCCTGCTCCAGTTTGAAGTGGTGTCAGTGGATGCATTAAAACATTCCCTTTTTTGTGTGCTTTCCCATTCTGCTTTGGCAGCAGACCGGCTTAAAAATCGAGAACCAATCCTTCCAGTTGTTGTTTTTGGGTAGACAATGCAAGCATTGTGCATTGCTTAAATGGAGCAGATTCCCGTTGTTTACACTTCTTGTGGCATTGTTAGGCTTAAGCAATTTGTCTGCTGATAGCCCCATATTAGGAGTTCTCATTTGCAGAATCACTGGAAGATATGATCAGAACCAGATCTGTGGTGGCAGCCCACATGTCACTGCCAGCTCTGTGGAGTGATAGACAGCCTCATACAAAGGCCACAGGGTGAGCCGAGCCAGGGATGTTTGCTGCCCTGAGTGGCACTGTCGTGTATGAATGATTCACATCTGTCGTGAAAGCAAGCACTAAATGTGAAGAGAAGGTAGATAAGGACAGAGATGTGACAGTACTTCCAGCTGGGTTTTCTTTCTTGGACTTTGGAGTCTCTAAGCTGAAATGCATTTGACTGCTGTATGACATAGTAATAAAGGTAATAATAATCCCTTAAGCCATTTCAGGTGTGTTGGTATTTGTCATCTGCTTTGAACTCTTAATTTGGCTTCTTTCTGTAGCAAAGGGCGTGCTGTGAACGCGGGCAACTTGATATGGCTTTCACTTTGGAAATGCTTTCTTGGAGCTTTCCACTTTCAGGGGGCTTCCTATGAAGCCATACCCATGGTCTCATTAAAAGCTTATGTGGCTGAGGTGGATAAACAAGGGGAGGTTTTATTTGAAAAGAACACTTGCTGCATTTTGGCGAAGCTTTTACCTGAAAGACATTTTGATTTGCCACATCCCACAAATGTTTGCAGCTCTGTGCTGCCCTGCATACAGGCTGCACTGATTCCTGGTCCCAGCCATTTCTGACATGGGATCTGTCTTGCTGCACTCTTGTTTATGTTTTATAAACTTAAATTCTGCTTCTCACCAACATGTGTTGCCTGTGATCAGTCCCTGCTTTGTAGCCCCCGATGAAGACAGCTTGCCTTGAGCTTTCAGGCTCTATTTATTGACCTTGCTTTGCAGGAAGCAAGGATTGCTGGAGCATAGCAATCCTTTCTGGGAAATAACCCTCTGTGACTTTGTCACACAGATTTCCTTGTTTAGCCCCATCTTCACAGCTCATTACAAATGCAAACCCACTTATTTATTGCCATTTACTGAGAAAAAGTTCTGTTTTCTGAGCACTACCAGAAGTTACACGGAGTGTGGCACCACTCCACAATAGCAGCTTCTGGTGTCATTCCACGTGGAGCTGACACCAGTAGTGATCACTCCAGCAGCCTGTGCCTTCCTCTTAGCGTTTGGCAAAATTACAAGGAGTTGGTAACCAGGCCTTGTAATGGTCTCTTCTGGAATTTTCCATGCTGGGTGTATTCCTTTGCCTGAATATTTTGAGGAATGTTCTAGCAAAAATAGCGCCTTTATTTTGAAGGTCTGAAAGATGATGAAAAAATAGTATGAGCAACTTTGAAACAGTTTTTGCAGCCATAAGCTTGCAGTGCTTTTTTCCTTTGGAGCAGGAGCTTGGAAATGAGCTGGGTATGTCAGCTGGGGATCAGGTTATGGTTTTTCAAAAGAGACTTTCTGAAATCCCTGAGCATCGTTGCCCACACTTTCTCAAGCTGTCAAACTCATTTGAAGACAGTGGCTTCAGCAATCAGACCATGCACTTGGAAGTGATCTTCCAGGCTGACCAAGACCATTCAATACAGGGTAAGGAACAAGGAGCCTTTCTCTCACTCAACAGACTCTACTGAAGGCAAAATGAGGGTACTGGTGAGGAAGCAGAAGAAGACAAAGGCAGGCTGGGGTACAGCAGCAGCTGAGGATAAAGACTGGGAGGGTTAAGAGGCTTTTGAGATGCCATTACATCCTTTCTGAATTTTCTCCACTGGTGTCTGCCACCTTGCAGACTGCCAACAGCTCATTTACCTCATCCCCCATCAGTACTTTCCCAGAGAGGAAAATGCTGCCTATATTCTGATATCAGCTGTCTCTTAGCTCTAAAGGTAGAGGTATACCTTGTTTCTCTCAAAGTCCAGTCTTAGTGGTTGGGTAGGTGGAACTCAGTAGGTTTCTACCACTGGGAAGCCCTGTTTTTTATATTTTTCTCCTTTAAAAACAAAACAAAACAAAACAAAACAAAACAAAACAAAACAAAAGCAAGGGTATTTTGTTAGCAGATGTTAGAAGAACTGAATTGTAGTGTCTGGCATTTTAGCCTCTAGCACTATTTGAGAATGATATTGAGGAAATGAATCGTGGTTTGTGCTGAAGGAGGCTGTTGTTAGCCAGACCACTGCCTCACACTTCCTGGGAGATGGACTACAGACAGTAAATGAGCCAGGGACCTGGGTGAAGAACACAGAGGATAGTGAGGTTAATCCCTGACTGACTAGAATCATTGACTTTGTCCTGGACTGTAGCAGGGACCTCTAATGTGATGCTAGAAAAATGATTTAGAGGATCCTTTCCATATTACTTAACTCGTGGTAAATCCCCCCTTTACGAAACAACCCTGACACACAGAAGGATCCAGCCTGTCAAAAAAAACCCCACAACAAAACCACCCAGAAAAGCCCCCACTACGATCTCAACCTGGAACTATGAGGTTTGTATTTGTACTTTTCTACTTTCGTCCTATTAAAGTATAGGATATTTAATCAGCCCCTACATGATTCACATTAGAAAATATGACAAGTTTGGGCTTAACCCTTCTAGGCCTTATCTCCCAGGGCCGTTGTAAAAATTAAGTGATGGTTGTGGAATGTTGTCAAACTCCAGCAGCAATATTATAGGGCACTCAAAGAATATAAGAGCACACCTTGGTCCAGTACAAGGCTTGGATATAGAGAACCATAGATAAGACCTGAAAGCTCTGTTGAAATTACAAGGTTACAAGAGAATACAAACCACACACGAGTTCAGTGAGTCCTAGCCACTCTGTGATAGATAAAGTCAGAAAAAGAGCACATGTTGAGATAATTCATAAAAGTTCTGTAATGGGCACACAGAAGGGCAAACAACAATTGCACATGAGACTCCCGTGGGCATTTCCTACTGTGCAAGCATGAGACCTGACAGCCTTGGACTTTGGGGGTATAAAACTCTGGGGGGAGTGGTTATTGCAGAAAATGGAGGGATTTTGCTGCAAGCACCGTGGAGTACCTCAAGGTGACCTGAATCTGTTGGCACACAGAGGACTCCCATGTGATGCTGTTCCACAGCTCCAGGATCTGCAGCCCTCAGGCACTACAGGCCTGTGCCTGTGCTGTATTCCAGCCCCAGAAGAGCTCGTCAGCTGTGGTCTTGTGAGCCATTGAGGCATGATACATTTTAAAGAAAGTTTCCTTCCTTTGTGGAAGAAACATCCCTGCAAAGCTGAGGGACTCTGCAGTTACCCAGGGCAGTGCAGAACAAATTCAGGAAAGGACAAGGAAGGGCTTTTAGAAGATGGGACTAAAGATGGGTTGGTATGACCTGAACAGGGTTTAGGAAGACCTTTTCACAAAATAAATGCAATTTATTTTCCCTTGCTAGACTTCCTTGTCCCACACTTTTCATTCACCATGAGCCAAAAGAGACCAGAATACTAACCCTCAAATTATTGGCAATTTGTTCAGCTCTCTAGAAAAATGCCTCCAATAAACACAAACTCTGCAAGTGAGTGTAGCATTAAATCAAACCTTAAAAGATGAAAAATGCTTCTTTCACTGTTTTATCTGAAGCCAAAAAGGATATTGCTTTACATTTTTTCGAAATAGAAGTGCATAGCTTTACTGCTGCCTTCCAGCACCGAGGGATGTTCCCCCCGGTAAGAGCTCATTAATTTGAGAGTAGGCTTGATTAGACTAGAACTGAACAAGACCGAAACATTTCATTTCATTCTTTCACACTAATCTCTTGGCAGAAAAAAACCCCTTTTTGCTCATCGCCCCCCACTCAAAACACAAACAAAAATAAGAGTTCCCCCTCCTTCAAAATCTGTATGGACCACAAAATAGCCTGAAGGGCTCTTTTGTTATTACCATAAAATGCATTACACAAGTGAATAAAATAGCTGTTGGTAGCTCAGGTCTATGGGATACTGGTAATCCTATATAATTGCCAACTTGTGGGGTGATTGGTGAAAGAAACCTTAAAGCCTTTTTATTTTATCTTAGTAATGATGAGGGAGTTACCCAAAACATATGAATGCATCTCTCCTCCTTTAGACCATCAAAGGTTCAACAATGAATTCCTTTCTTTGAGAAAGCTGGGCTTTAGTCTGCCATGAAACTCAATCCATGGCCCTCTCATTAATTTTGCTAAATAGATTAGCCAATTGGAGCTGCTGCTTCAGAGGGAAGCAACCTCCAAAACAAGTTTTTCCCCATTCTCAAGGTGAGATGTTTTGCTCACAGGACATCCTTTCAAGTGCACTGGAGTACTTTTAGACTGGATTAGCTGAGGCAAATGGATTAGTCTTTGTAGGTATTAGAACCAAGGGCCTTTAAGAAAGGAAAACAAGGTGCCTAGTTTCACCAGTATGCCACTAAAAGCTACTTAGTGCAAACATCCGTAAAACTGTCAAGAATGAGGACTTGTAAAAGCAACTGTAAGCACATCCTCAAGCTAATTGTAAGACACACATTTACACAGAAATATGCAAACTGCAAACACAGGCTGAATAGGGACCGTCACACACCTATCTGATCTTAGGGAGCATAAGGAATTTTTTACCGGTGTTTCGCAGGACACTTGAAACGCTGCAGCATCTGCCAATTTTTCTTCCAAGCAAGTCATTTGGTTAAGGCATTAATCCTCTCACAAAAGTAAGCCCAAGTGTCACTCCTCTTTACTGGCTTTCCGAGGGTCCAGCCCAGGGAAGTGCTGAGCTTTACAGAATGGGGGAATCCACACATCAGTGGCAACGTGCAGCCATTCAGGGTTGGGCCTGAGACTTATTCCTTCATTCACGTCTTGCCCAAGTGTGGAGCAGTAAACCAGCAGGAGCAGAACGATGGTGTGAAGCTCAGAAAGTGACTGAAGAAGGCAGGAATTTAAAATACTTCTTTCTCCTAAAAGGCTGCCTCCCTTATCCCAACAAGCACTGACTTGACCTAGCATTAATGAAGGACATGTTCCTATTCCCATAGAAAAGTTTTAAAAATACCCCAAACCCCATAATTTAGATGGATAGGCAATACATACCACCAAAAACCCACACAGAAAAGGAGTTAAAATACAGCAGTTATTTGACCTGCTGCTCAAACATCCAAAGGTTATTAATCTCTGTGGAGGGTTCAGACACGGAAGAAGAAACCTTGGCATGCCAGGAGGTCATTAAAGCTACTGCCTATATAATGCACCTCTCCGAGTTACTGCTCCTCACACGTCTCCTGTCCTTGGCTGTAAAGGAGGCAGTTTGTCCCAGGAAACACTTCCGTGAGGAACATCTCACTACCTCCTGTTCTAAAGGCTGTTTTGCAACTATTCTGCTCCTCACTGGAAATGTCAGGAGTTACTGTCCTGAAGGAACCCAAAGTGCAATGCTCTTCCCTTTTCTTTCAGCTGCACAGACCAAGAAGGGCTTTGGTTTAATTAATGCCTGTTCTCATGCACAGGAAAGGACTTACTGAGTCTTCTTTAGTCTTTTAGGGACTTCCCACTTTTCTGCTTGTGCAGTTGAAAGATTCTTTTTCCAGTGATGCTGGTAATCCTACTGATGTTATAAAGCAAAGAATGTGGGGGAAGCCTGTCTCGTTACCCATCACTGTGGGCAGTAGCCTATTTTCTGAATGGGTACAGTAATATCATTCCTAAATGGCAGTATCAAAGTTGAAAATGGAAGAAAAGGAATCCTTGTGAAGGGCGACCAATCCTAGGTTTTATTGACCAAGAGCATTAAAAGGAGGAAAATGAATGGTAAATACTAGAAATTAGTTTATTTAATATTAAAATGCTTGAGAATTATTGAGGATCAGTAAATATGTACTTAATAATTCCGTGAACAAACTTTTATGTTGTGTTGGGATAATAACACCTCAATGAGTATCCTTTAAAAATCTGTCTTTTTTGCCAACTGGGTGAAAGCATGCAGAAATGACACACACATTGGAGAATGTGCTCAAAATATAATTTTCCTTATCTTTTTCATGAGCACCATAGAAATGCCTGTAAAATCCACCCAGACACAATGATCTACTGTTCAGTAGCACCTTCCATTCGAGGTCTCACAATTCATTACAATAATTTGCAGAATCCTAACAACTCCCTGAAGAAGAGAGAACATTTTTCTGATCTAGATACGTCCTTTTGGCAGCTACCCTGGGAGCAGTGCACTTATCCTAAGGATGTCATTGGACTTTTGTCTGCTTTCAGAGCTGAGCCTGCCACACTCAGTGGGCACAAGGGAAGTTGTAAGTGCCTGGACCCCTTCCAGGAAAAGAGAAAATCTTCAGGGATTTTTTTTTCATGCGGATATAAAATTGTAAATGCTGGTTTCAGAAACACAGAGCACCTACACGTTCCACTGTGAACAGCTGGAGCCTTGGATGCTCAGTACGTCTGAAAATCCAGGCCCTCGGGATGCAGTATTCCCTGATGTAACCTGCAGACAGCACCACCTTCCAGAATACAGCAACTGAAACAGGGAAGTTGCAAAAGGCCTTTGTTATCATAGAATCATGGAATGGTTTGAGCTGGAAATGGCCTTGGAGATCATCTCGTTCTAAAACCCCTGCCATGGGCAGGGACACCTTTCACTATCCCAGGTTGCTCCAAATCCCATCCAGCCTGGACACTTCCAGGGATGGGGCAGCCTCAGCTTCTCTGGGCGACCTGTGCCAGGGCCTCCCCACCCTCACAGGGAAGAATTTCTTCCTAATATCCAATCTAACTCTGCCCTCTGTCAGTTTTAAGCTATTCTCCCTTGTCCTGTCACTCCAGACCCTTGTCCACAGTCCCAGTCCAGCTCTCTTGTAGCCCCTTTGGGTGCTGGAAGGTGCTAGAAGGTCTTCCTGGAGCCCTTTCTTCTCCAGGCTATCCCATCGCTTTGTAGGCGACCACAGCACAGAAAGTTGCCCTCCAGAGCATGCTCACATCAGTGCTTTCTCTAGGTGCCAGCTCAGCTAGTTGGAGAGGGAGCATCTTGGGAAAAACAAACTTGTTTTTATGCAGCCAAGCCATCAGGGCTGCTGGACGTCCAGCAGAACACTTTATTTCCATGCCTTGTCTAACACACGTGTCGGGTGTTTGTGGGGTGTAAAGAGCAGCTTCCCCCTGTGACACATCAGGGGTTGTGTTGGTTCTGATTGCTGACCTCAGTGAGAGAGCAAGGGGCTCTTGGTGACTCCCTGGAAAGCTGTTGTGAAGCTGTTGTCCAGTGTAAGAAATTTGCAGCCACAGTTTACCAGCCACGTTGCAGGTCAAGGGAAGCAGAGGTGCCACATGCAGGCTGATGAGGAGCACAAACACACCGCACCAGATCTGCTGAGGGATCTGGTCACAGAGCAGGCCAGCAAGCAGGGACAAGTGATAGCAAAGTAACGTGAATGAAGGTAATGAAAACAGACTGGAAGCAGATTTAGGATGAACATAATTAGAGTTAATGTTAGCACTGAAAGCAGAGATTTGGGGCTTGGTGGTGCCTGGGGCTAGTTGACGTTTATCAGCATAGCTTGACTGTCTCTCTAAGTGGGGTTTTGTACCTGGGAAGGGATTCTGACATTTTGTTCACAATTGGACCACCTGCTCATGTCTCATCAGCTAAAAAGGGCTTAAAGGCTTCTTAGCACACGGGAGGTATGGATCAGGCATGCAAAAATATTTTAGTCTTGGATGCAGCATCTCTTAGCCATAGCCACAGAACTAGGTGACTCTTCTTTATGTCTTTATTCAGCATAATTAAGGCATAAATATCTAAGTGAAGCCCATTTCTAGCTGGAAATACATGAAGAGTTCCTTTATAGGTCTGCAGCTGAGAACATGCTGAAGTGCTGGGATGCACCGAGCTCTCCCGAGCTCTCATCTTTCCATCTCCCCCACCTCTAACCCCAGTGATGTTGTGGTGATCAGCACAGACCAAGGGCCCCACCATGTGTCTGCTCTGATGTGTCCAGTGTCAGCCTGGGGAGTGTGTCACAGCCCCACTCTGGGGTGTAGCCTGGACCATTAACAGGCCAGGATGCTGAATGCTCTGTGTCTCGTGCACGTTTGCTTTGCTGTTGGTTCTGAATGTCCAGCTCACTCCCTGAGTGCTCCTGACCTGATGCAGTGAGCAAATCCTGCTGGGACCATGGTGGCCTGTGCCCCATTGCAAACACAGGTTCTCCTCTGTGACACCCACAGGACAGTTTGGGACAGGATGGTGACTATCTGCTTTTGGCACCACACTGGTTCATGTCACTTTTTTCTCCCTTCAGGGTACTTCTTCCACTTGAAGATGCTGGGATACTCTCATTAACAAGAAGCCAATTATTATTTTTTAATCTGATAATTGGAAAACTACTATGGGATAACAATTCTAGCCTTGGCACATTTAACAGATGCACTAGAACCAAAACAGACAGATTTGGTTATTTATTTCTGTCAAGGATTGAATAAAAACTTCCACTTGAACCCCTTGAGTGCCTCCCCTCCTCCTTTCCTCTCCTTTCTCCCCCCTACACCCTTTGCCAAAGTTCAGCTCAAGTTGATGAAGAATGTGTATTTTTTGAATGGTAAATGCCTGGCAGGCCTAGGAACTATCTACAAGACAGGTGTGTGGCTCAGGCAGCTTCCAACTCCCTGCTTGGGACTGACAGTGCTTTTGTAAGAGAGCAGCTTCAATCCTGTCCTGGAAGAAACATTCCTGCCCCTGGGGGACTAGTGATTCATTCAGTCAGTGAGGTCAATTCTGCTGCAGATCTGCCGAAGAGAAGCTGCCAGCTACATTGAACTTAACTCACAGTCACAAGCCATTATGGAATTTGTGCTTTCTACCGTTTTGCAAAATGGTGGGAACTGAGACCTTGGACTAAGCTCAGGTCTGAAATTCAGTGTCACCAGGGTGAGCCATTGTCACAGCTGGAGTGGGAGCGTAGGGTGTGACAGCAAACCAGCCTGCAAGGGAATGAATCTTGCCAGGACTGAAAGATAAAGGCAGAAAGGAGAAGGAGGAGGTGAAGAACACCTTGAATCAGTCAGCAAAGTTTGTGATTGCTGATTCTGAGTTGGGGTCTTCGTCCTGTGAGGGGATTCTGAGCTGAAGGGGATGCTCAGGTGCAGAGAGGAGTGAGTGGGGAGGGAGGAGACCCTAAAACAAGAGCGACAACTGGAAAGCTGTGCAGGGTGTGTGATGAATGCACAGCTGCTGCTGGGGAGGAGAGGGTGTCTCCAAGCACAGGGGATGTGTCACCACGGCAGATGCAACAGAAAGGAAGAATGTGTATAAAGGAAGGATGTAAAACTCTGGGTCACAGACCCCAAGGCGTTGCTGGTGGATGTCTGGGGCTGGCAGGAGTTTGCTCCCTCCTCCGAACACTTCCCAGGAAGCATTTTTGCCTCATCTCTCACCACCTGCCAACCCCCTTGCAGGAGGCTGGAGGACTGTCCCCACAGCAGGTGCCCTCCCTGGCTTGCCTTTCCTCTTGCAGTTGAAAATCTGAACTAGCTGTGGGCTGCAGATTTTTCTTCTGGACTGAAACTGTTGTATAAGGCTCAAAAAACCCCCCAAAACTTAGCAGTTTTAAAGGGAACAGTAATGTCCTTTAGCAGAGGTCAATGGAATTAAAACAGCTGAGTCTTTCCTGATTTTATCAATTTTCCCCATCACTCTGAATTATCTTTAACTCAATGGAATTGCAGGAGAGACAACCATTTCTGTTGATTTTTGTCAATTGAAGAAAATGCCTTTTTCAAAGTGAGTTTAGGATATTTTGAGGATATCTTGCTAGAGAAATTATTTATTGCTGGGCTGCCCAAAAGCTGTGTGGGACTGACAAGATACCTGGGAGGAAATTGTATGCAGGTCTGACCTTAAGAGTCTTGGTGCTGAGAGGGCTACACTAATGTCAAAGCCAGGTAAACACGGTTCTGCTTTCTAAAAAAATTCAAATTAACAAAAACACTGAAGCAATATCGAACCACAAAATTACTTAAATAACTGAAAATATACAGAAAAAAGATCAGTTTTGACAAGCAGAAGTTTAAGGAGCTGTTTGACCTTCCAGCTCTATTCAGTCAAGGAAACTTTCCCCATCACACTCTGGATTGGCCATAACTACCTGGCAATTTTCTCACAGCAGAGATTTTATTGAAGGCTTTGGTTGTGGTGTCTCATGAGTTTAGACATTCCTTAGTGAGCCAATGGTGAGCAAACCAGAACTCCTTGTGACCACCCTTTAGAGAGACAACGTGTGACGCGATTTATGTGCAAGGCACTTTTTCTTTCTGGTGCCTTTGGAAGACCTTACAAATGCTTCACTCTCCTGTGCACACCCAACACCCATCACTGACTGCCCTCCTCCCTTTGAGGTTTCTCATACAGGCCCGAATGTGTCAATGGGAAATCACTGGGCAAAAAGGAGTATGAAATGTCCAGATTTACGTCAAAACCGTGGGATGCAATAACATACTTCCTGGCTGAGGACACTGGCCAGGCTGGTTTGGGTCAGAGGAACCTTCCCCTTCCGCTTCTCTGGAAAGCCCATGGCTCTTGTATCAAAACCATGAGGCTTCCCTTGTCCTCTTGACCCCACTCTTAGAGCTGTGAGCTTTGTTGCCTTCTCTTTTTGAGTAACGAGGAGTGTCAGTGTTTCTGGGTGTCGTGTTCCTTGGCCACGCGTAGGGTGGTGGTTGCACAGTGGCTGCTGGGTCATCCTGTGCTCCCCTATTGTCCCCTAGGGTCAGGGATTGATAACTGTTGGTATTTTGGAATGCAATTGATAGGGTCAAACCCAAGTCAAGTGAGTGAAATTGACAGCAGTCTGGGAAATGCATGTCTGAATTTGCTGTTTCATCATGATGTGAGTCAATGAAAGTCACATGTTTTGCAGAACTCTAAGAAGAATGGAAATGGACAAGAAAAACAGGAACTGGTTTTAGGGAAGTTTCTTTCACCCACATTTCCGGAGCAGACAACCACAAGACACTGTATGACATCAATTTGGGGTGCAGGACTTCTACAGGTGTCTCAAAACAAATTGTTGTCCAATAAAATTGGAGCTTTCAGACCAGCTTCTCATGCATACCTTCAGAGTTCTTTACTTATCTTTGAACCACTATTCCTTAATCCCTCTACACCCTTTGGGTCACATACACAGTATCAAAATAATGGTTTATGATGATCATTGGGAACCAAGTTTTGTGTTTCTAATACACCTGTAAGGCTCAGAATTCACAGAATAGAATTGACCTAAATCAAAAATAATGTAAATGGGTTTTACTCTGTTCTTCCTGCTGGCTAGTTCTCTCTGGATGTGTAAGACAGTTTCCATGTCATTGTGCTGGCCACACTTCCTTCTAATCTCTGTGTAGCTTCCTCCAGACTCTCGCATGGCTCCAAGGCTTCAGAGTGGGACCATAGCTGGTTCAGTCGCAATGGGATGATTTTTTTGGCAGATCTGGATATTGATGATACCAATGTAGCTACCCAAGAGTGGGTAGAGCAGTGGTCAGTGTCCCTTTCAGCTTTAGAAGACATTTTAGACCTTGTGGCTGCAGCTTCTCTGTAGTAACTTTGAGCAGTTGATGGCATTAAGCAAATTTCAAGGCAAAAGTTCCTACATGTTTACTCTCTTTATCTTCTGTGACTCACATCAGTTGTAGCAGGCCTGGCACAGCTGAACCATGATCAGACCTGGCAGTGTTTTCTGAGTTGTTTTATCAGCCTAGGGCAGGAGGGTTTGGTGAGGGCAGAGAGCAGCACAGAACCACACTTCACAGATCCCTCTGGTCCGTGTCAGCATCAGCATATCTGCAAGGGAGCTTGGCATTCAGCCACAGCGCTACTCAGCAGCTCCAGCCACTGCAGTTCTGGATAGAAACCTGCTGCTGCTGCCCCACAGGTGTGCTGGGCTCAAACAACGGCAAAGCCAGGCCCCAAGTACGACCTGCTGTCCAGGAGAATCAGCTGCCCACCTGAACAGCAAAGCCTGTAGGGAGCCAGAGAAGATGGAACACTGACAATTCCCACTCTCCTGTAAGTTTCTCATATGCTTTGTGACAAACGCATCACATCTGAAACTGTCACTCTCCTATCTGTTCTCCCACCCCCTCCCTTGTCCGCACAATTCCTGAGTTTTCCCTCCAGTAGTTCTGCCAGCCCAGCTCCTGGGGATAATGTGCCAGGGCCTTTAAGCATTGGAAATATTGATGGGCATCTGAGCTCAAAAGCAACAGTTCACTGATGTGTCTCAGTGTTTGTATCCTATGTAAGCTGAAAATGCAAGAAATGAAACACACAGAGACGTAAAATTACTTTGGAAAGCAAGGACAATTCTGATTCAGGTCAGTCAACACACCAATGGCCTTCGGTGTCTCAAGAGTCCAGCCAAAGAGTTTTGAGTAGAGATGTTTGTCTGGAAGATCTAGCAGGGTCTTTCACTCAGGTATAAACTAAAGCACAGTCCAACAGATTCCAGAATGGTTCTGGTTAAACACGTCCATGTGACTGATGCAGACATTTCAGTGAGGAGCTGGTAGTTACCTGAGCTCTGCTCAGCAAAGCAATGGAACACAAAGGTGGGATGAGGGGCTACACTGGCACAGAGACAGGGCAGTGAGGCACAGAAAGAGGTGTCTGCCTTCTTGCCTCTTTTATGTCTCAATAGCTTATTTTTCGAGGAAGAAAGACTTGAGCATGAACCTGTGACCCAACGAGGATTTTACATACACTGAATTTCCTGAAGATTTTCTACTTCTTCAAAATCTATTCCAGGACTTGCTGATAGATTCCTCCACCCTATAACATTGTCCAGAGATGGAGCTCAACCACTAAATCTGAAAAATAAATAAATGACTCTGAGTGGGGAAGGAGTGAAGAGGTGAATGGTGCACACATCTCAAGCAACAAATGGATGTCTGAGAGACCAGTAAGTGGTTTACTTTGATTTGTTCACCCACTTAAGAGAGAATGGATGTCTTGAGTCTTCACTGGAGAAGGGAAGGCAGCCTGCAAGGAAAAAAGGCTGGAGGGAGGCAAGACAGTGGTGCCTCCTTTGCATTCCAGATAAAACAGAAATAGGTGTCTGCATTGCTGAGGAGCCAACAGAGAAGCTGCTGCTCTCTGGCATCAACACTTTGATTTTCCAAAGCTGCTGGAGCAGGGGAGGATTTTGGCACCAATTCAGTCCTGTGGACAGCAAAAGGAGACTTGCATGTGATGATTGTCCCCATTTGTCATCCACTCCCAAAGATCAACCGTGGAGCAAAGTGCAGCAAAATTTACAAGAGGAGCTTTTACCCTGTGCAGCCTTGGCCTCAACCTTCAAAGACACCAGGAAACATCAGTATGGGCTGGTCATGAGGGATGATGAGGGTCATTGCCCTGTCCCAAATTAAAACCTATGTCAGGGATCATGGAACAAACCCCAGCCTTGATTGATGCAGTCACCTGAAGTGATGTCACTGGTTCTTACTGGGGCATGGTGAGACCAGAGGAGATTCTGCATCATCAGCCCAGGAAGCCAGGGTGAGAAATGCCCAGGTCTGCCAGACTGCTTTGGATGTGCAGGGACTTGTACTCCGTGCTGTACAACAGCGGGGACGGAGAGACCTCATTAGATATGAAAGGAAGGCTTCTCCTTGTCAATAAAATGCATTTGGTTCCTGAAAAAGTGGATATCTAATGCAAAGTCATCCTCAGAACAAACCTACAGCTGAAGATGAGTGTAATTTAGGAGCTCTCTGGCTGATAGCAGCTGTCCCAGCCATGATGTCTCAGCCACAGAGCACAGAGGCATCAGTAGCCAGTAATTTCTCTAAAATAGGGCCTAATTGTGATTTTAGAATAGACCCACTCCCACTGGTGTCTGCTGTGCTCTGCTGGGCTGCAGGAAAGCAGGATCTGAGCTCCAGCTCTTCAGCCTCCCAGGCTCCCTGTTTCACACCAGTGCCTGTGAGGACAGCCTGTGTTCCTGTGGAAAACCCATCAATGAAGCACATTGCAAAAAACAAAGTGAGTTTTTCCTTTAAGCCCAGGGAGGTTATCTACCCTTTACAGCTCCCTCCTGCCACACTCTCCTGCCCTCTCCAACCCATGTGCCTTGTGCAGGGAAACTGGTGACTTGGGGGAAAGAAAAAAAAAAAGAGCCTGAGTCATGAGGTCATACCATTATCACATTTCTATTCCAGTGCTTTCTCTCGCTGCCTGCAATTATCACTCCTTTATTCTTGTACTTGGCTTCTTAGACTTTGATCTGGTCCTTTGCTTCATATCCTTTGATGCATTTTAGCTTACATTGTCTGTAACCTGACCCCTTGCCATCTAATTCCCCCAACTTCTCACAACCCATATCAACCACTCTCTCCCCCCTTTCATCTCTCTTTTGTATAAATGTATACAGAGCTGTAACAAAGAAACTACAGTGTAGTCCTAGCACTTCCAAGATCCTTAGAAGTGCTGGATAAAATCTCTATGCATTTATTTTGCCCCTCACAGGTCATTTTAAAACATCTTTGTTTATTCCTTTTTTCCCTCAGACAAAATAAAAATGCTAAGGAAAGAAAAGCTAAATACAGTGCTTTTTTTTTCTCCCCCTGAATTTGTTATGAAAACCTTTTCAAATTATTTTTGTTGTAAACCTATCTTCAAGTTCATTTCAATGACATTAAGACTGTAGAGACGTGGTGCATTTTCATCATTAAATACTGGCAGACTTTGATCATGTTTACTTTCATTGAGGAAAAGGAAGGAAAGGCCAGTGCTTACATTGCAAATACCAAGTAGTGCAGAACTACAGTGTGTGCATATGTATTTATAAATATATATTTAGAGGAAAGAAAATAACTTGGCTTCTGAGAAGTAGGATCTGTGGGCAAAAATATATGGTTTTATTTTCCAATGTCTAAGTAATGCAGAAACAGACTTGCAGTTCTCAAAGGTGATTGAGGAGCCTGAAGTCTTTTTAAATCAGTGGACTATAAGACTTGAAAATGTCTGAATATTTTGGAGTTTTCTTAACTGCAACTTCAGGTACTGAAATTTTATTCTCAGTCAGGTCCTAAAATGCTTTAAAAATTGGATTTTGAATTCAATCAGTGAGGCAATTTTATGCACTTTTGTCCTATACTTCTGGTGTATATTTAGCAGCGAGTCGAAACTGAAGGAACAGAGAGAGGGAAGAGATTTTTTTAGATGGCTCTGCATAATCAGAAAGATATTTACAATAATATTTCTCTTTCTGCTGGATAATAACAGACTTGTAAGGGCAGAAAGAGGTAGCTGACTGCAGTTTTGTGTGGTGGCTCTGACATCTAACTCAGGAGAGCTACTTCTTTATTTTTATCTGCTGGGAAGAAATGATGAAGGCAGAGAGTGTGTCGGGTTTGAACAGCCCTGGTGCCTCCCAGGCAGGTCAGACAGGTCCCTTATATTTGGGCAAGAAATTCTGCTTGGTACTTTCATGTTCTCTGGCCACCCAGCTGCAGGTGTGACCTTGGTGTGGACTGATGCTCTGCGGGCTTCAGTCTCTGCTAAAGAATAGTTCTGCTCTCCCCCTGCACACAGTCCAGATGGAAAAATGATGGAAAACATGCTTTGAGCAGATGCTGCTGCTCCAACAATCTGATCCACACTTCTCAAGCAGGAGGTTGGAAAGGAGCAAGACCTTCAGCCTGTTTTCTCCTGCCCACCTTCCCCAGCAATGCTGGGCTGGGGCAGCCTTGGCAAAGCTGCACAGATAAAATGTTCTGTGTTGTGTTATATTCATGGTGTCTCCATACAGAATGGAGACCCAGAACCTGATTTTTAGTCCCTTTCTCTCCTGCAAGTTCCTTTCTGTCTGAAATGTTGCAACTGTGAATAATGCCTAGAGATACTTTGGGAATTTTCTAGCCAATAAATTCCTCCATTGTCAGCAGTTCCCAAGGATGTCAGGGCAAGCAGTATTGCAGGTGCTGGGGAGAAAAACAACAAAAACAATAAAAAGAAACTTAAAGAAAACCTTGAGTTTTTGCTTTGTCGTGGAGTAGCTAGTTGGTTAAACACCATTTCTTGCTGGCTGATTTCAATCTCTAAAATCATGTTTTCCATAACAGTGGGCCAAATGGTTCCTGGGTAGTTTGGAACACCTGTGAACCTGGCATGCTGAGCCTCTAAATAATGCAGACACAGCAGTTCCCTCTGCACCTCTCTGGTTCATATCCTTTCCTAGCTGGCAAAACCCTCCGATAGCGACAGTGTTTTGCAGCTGGAAAATAGGTCACCTTCAGAGTTATGTATTTATGCACACATACGTGTGTGGATATGCCCTGAAGTTGAACAAATGAGCGGAATAGTTACATTCAAGGGAGAACTCCAGTTTAGCCCTTCATGAAAAGCCCTGAAGGGATTCAGTGGGGCATCCAGGGTTGTAAATGTGGCAGAAGGATGAAGCCAGGGAAGGGAGGGACCCCAGAGGAAGTGCTTTCCTGGACTAGAGATGCTCAAGAAAGAGGAGTGTATCAGTAGATTAAGGTCTGGTTTCTGCTTGGTTGAGATTTGGGAGTTTCACTGAGTGTGTTCGTGGTCACACATGTGCATTCACGTGCTCAAACAGAAAATATGTCCTTGACACAAACTGCAAGAATTCTGCCTGTGAATAACCAATTATTTTATTGGGAGGTTTCTGTGTACAGTGGTGAACCAGCAAGTTTATTTATACTGAAGAAGTTTCTCATCCATAATTGATGACTAAATCAGCTCTGGTCTTCCCATGGTCTGCAGCTCCTCTGATGTGGTTGTGTGTGCGAAGCAGCTTTGAGTTTGGCATGGATGGTTTGCTTGCAATCAATTATGCATGTGGTAGACACAAAGGGACTCTTTAGGGGACAGAGGAAGCTTCTCCTGTTTCTAAGCTCTCAGAGGCCAGCACGTTGTATGAGAGGACTCAGTCTCAGAGTTCCCATCTCCCCTCTTACAGTGCTTCACTCTCTGTCTACTCACGACCTGCTGCTCATTCAGTGGCCACTTTTCTTCATACAAGTGTTGTTCAGTATTGTTCATTGTTTTCTCTGTTCAGTGCACCACTGTCATTTCAAAAGGAACATCACCAACCAAATTCACTCCCAAATCTATCTAAAGTTATTTAAAACCTCAACTTTTATTTTGGAACACATATAAGGCTATAAAAACATGGTACATCCATGCATAAACAGTGTAATGAACTATTATTTTGCCTGGAAGTCAACATGAGTTTTACATTTAACTTCAAAATAGCAAGAGGGCTTTAGCCCCACGTAGCATGGACACAACAAGCCCTTGTTCAGACGTACGTTTTAACACGACTGCTAAAACAACTCACATTTGGTTATGGGAGTAGTAACCCAAGCGATGGGACCTCCTGCTTCAGCAGATCCATCCACAGCTGTTCTGCCCAGCTCCTGGGACCTGTGCTGACTTACACCTCAGAGGTCCTAGTCAAAATCTTTCCTCTGAATAATTAATGAACGTATGAAAAACTGCTACATTTGGCTATGTGTTCAATCCAAGCCTATTTTCTTTGTTTGTACATCTATCCTTTCTTTTATCTCTACAGGGAAGAGCCTTGCAAGTGAAAAAGACTCCAACCAAACGTAAGGCATTCCCAGTTTTCTAAATCCCATGGTGCTTTTGTAAGTTCCTTTTCTACTCTCTCTTGGAAGGGAGCTCTTATTCTGCCTCTTAGTTCTCATGGACCAGGAGGTCAAGCAGCACGCTGAGCTCCACAAGACCACTGATACCAAGCTGCTGTTGGCCACTTTCTTTTCCTGGTCTCAGGAAGGACTGAACTGAGCTGTGGCTGCTTCACATAACTGTTAGCTGAAAGGACTTCTACACAGCAATAAAAACTTAATGGCTCCAGCCATTAAATCAAGGAGTATCAGATCCTTTGATGGAAATATGAGGGTCTCTAAACTGGAGGTAACCGAGGACTGAATTTGACACACATGGTGCTGACGTCTCGTAAAATGTCATGAGTGCTTGATCTGAGATTATCGAGACACAACTGGTTCTCCAGGGTGGGATTTGTGTGGTGGTGGGAGGTGGGGAAGTGGTGGTCAATGTATCTTAAGAACCTGGTGAACCTTTTGGAATGTTCAGGGGGAAAAAAATAAAATAAGCAGCTGCTCATTTAGCTGAGTTGGAGTGGCACTTTGCAGTGTTTTGTGCTGCCTGAGCCATGCCATGTGAAATCTGCCTTGAGTCTTCCTGGGGCAGTCAGTTGGTGCAAATACCCATTTAAAACAAAGGTGGCATTTTGTTTTGTGCCTGGAATACTCCATTGCCATTTAACAGAACTAGGAATGCCACGGATTTCAAATGGCATATAGTCCTCAAGGTTGAGATTTTTTCCCCTTTCAACAGATTTAGATGCCAAATTCCAATTCCAGTTATTGGTAACTTTTTATCCAAATTGCTTTAGCAGCTTTGGCTATCTCGACTATAATAAGGCAGATTAATATGACCATGATTTAACTGGGAGAAACACGGAATAAGAAGAGCACAGAAAACAAAATTCACCTGTCTTTATATGACTCTCACCGCACTGGATCACCCAAAAAGACAGGGCTTAGCTGAGGATGTGACTTTCTAAATCAGTGTGAGATTTGATTGCCTTTGAAAGCCCCTCCAGGTGCCTTTCTCCCCACTGTGACCTGTGGTTTCTGCTCAGTGCTTGGCCTGTGTCTTGTGGGTGGACACTGAGGGATTCTGCAGGGGTGGGAAAAAAGGGATTTTGGTAATTTTTTTTCAGCAGAACTGGCAGGAATCCACCTTTCCACAGTGCTTGGAGCAAGGGCCAAGGTAGGTTCCACCAACAGGAGAACTAGACAAGCTCAGTGGCAACATGGGAGGATTTAGCTTCATCCATCCCATTGCACCTCCCCAGCTTTGAAGTGCTCTGTGTGTTTATACTTCACAAGACCAAAAGTCTCATTTTTTCCCTGGAAACGTGTCTGTATTTCAGCATGGTATCATTCCATTTTCAGATCATCCAGGCTTACTCTATAATTCTTTATGCTTCACGAGCAGAAGCTCATGGAACTATAAATGTGACGTTTCTCAGCTAAATGGCTGATATGTAATATTTCCATTCAGAGCACCTCTGTCTTCTTGTAAAAATCAGGCTATACATGACCCTTTCTACACATTTCTATTTTTAACATGTTAAAAAAAGCAATCCCTTCTATTTTTAGGTACAGTTCAGTTCTCTAGACTGGCTGGTTCTAATAAAAAAATTCCTCACTCTCTAAAGAAAACCCTGCATTGAAATCACAAATCCAGGGGAACGTCCTGTACTATTAGCAAACCTACTGAGATGAAAACCTGAGCTTTTAGCAAGGCCTCCAAACAAAAACATTAATCCAGGCTTGAGAGGAAAAACAGGCAAGGAAGAAGCATTAACCCCAGGAAGTTTTCTACCATGCTCCCACCCCGCCATGATAAATATGTAGAAAACATCTTTATCAGTTCAGAAAGGACTTTGGATCTCTTTTAGGTCTCTTTTTCTCTTGTCCACTTGGTTTGGTTGCTCTCTGTGTTTCTGACAGCTGTTTTTCTTCTGGATATCCTAGAATCCTTAAGGTTGGAAAAGATCTCTAAAATCATCCAAAATAATGGGAAAAACCAGACATTATTTAAGGAGCATTCTGTGGAAGCACAAATATACAGCCCACATGTGCTAACCACAGGAGGGACTGTCTGAAGCCACTTTGGGAAGGATTTACCTGGTCCTGGTGCTCTGTTTTCTGTAGTCTGGAGAGCTGGGGATTCCTCTGCCTGTTTGGTTGGACATCTCCTGTACATATTATGGAAAGATTGACTGTCCTCTCTTCTGAGTTTTTCAGAAGTTACAATTCACGTCTGGGCCCTACCTCTGACTCCTAAAGTGACCTTGGGCAGGTCATTGAGACCTGGGTCTGCAGTGTTTTCAAAAGTAAACTAGATAATGCAGTGTAGAAAGCTGGAGACCCTTGAAACTCCACTCATTTTTTGAGCCTTAGTTGCAAATCTGTATATCTGAGGTGCTGTTAATAACCAAGCATGCACTGTGGGGAAAAGCAGCTTAAAGAATTTGTGAGCAACTCTGAAGCTGTAAATGGAGGCACTCTGAGTACAGAGATGGAGAGATAGTTGATGCACATGCTGTTCCCCAGGGTATGGAGCAAAGTACATTGTGTTTGCCTGTATCAAAACTGCACCTCAGGGACATGAACAGGAATGGAGTGTGATTGACACGAGATTCCCTGCAAAAAAAAAAAAAGCAAAGATCTGCTCTTCCTTTTGGTATTTGTGGCCATACATATTCATCTTTCAGCTGTAAATCAAGTGCCAAGGAAGTGCACCAGGAACTGTCAGGGAGAGCTGCTTTAGCAGCCCTGCACACCTGGTCATGCAGGGTGAGAGGGAGGGAGAAGAAGAAGATCAAGCTGAGTTAAGGCAAGTTACGGTGTCTGCACACCACGGTGATTGACAACACAGAAATGCGTGAGAGATACCAGACCTGTCAGGCTTCCACCTGGACACACTCTAACTCCTAAGTCATTTCCAAAGTTTTCAGAAGATGAGAATTCCTGTGAGTAGCACCTTACAATGAACACGATGTGTCTGGCACAATTATACCCAGTTCCTCACTCTATCTTTGCATTATCATCCTAATCTGTGCCTCGCTCCTGCTGCCCACCTCTTCCTTCCCCTACAGGGAGCACCAATTAGAAGCATTTTATTCCTTTTCCAAAGGAAAAAAACCCAGTGATTTTTTTTTTTTAAGCCTTCACAACATGAAGCATTGTAGCAAGGAGCAGGGAAAACGTTCCTTTTCGTTTTGTGTGGGTGAGAATCAAGGGCAGGTATCAGAACATCTCCCCTGTTGGAGTGGCGCTCTGCCCGCTCCTACCGGCACGTGTGGATGGGGACTCAGCGGAGCCCTTTGTTCCCCAAACCCACAGATTATTCCACTTGTGTGTGGAGCTTGGATTTGTGTGTTGCTGTCCACTGGGGGCTAGGAAAACACCAAAGATGTTATCCAATACCACAACTAACAGAATGGCACGGAGAAGAATGCAAAACCTGTGAGCACAAGTGGCTTTTTTCACTCTGACCCTTGCACTGCTCAGGTTTGTGTTTCAAGTGTCCACTTTTTTATCTAAGGAAGGAAACTGCGTCTGTTACCTACCAAGTTGCTAATTTTCAAGGTGTTGCACACAAGGTTCACAAGCACTTGATTACAGGGTAGTCTACACTGTAATTTACAACTTTAATAAATCAGAGCCAAATAGTACAAAACACTCTTTTTAACAGTTCCTTCATCAAGGATCTAAAATGTGAAAAACTGGGCTGATATGAAGCTCTGCACCACTCTAACCTTTAATTTCACTTTGAAGTGGTCAGGATGTGTCCTGAAACTGGGGGGTTTGTATATTTATCCTCTGGAATTAAACATATAATTTCATATTCTTGCTCTGTCCATAACTCAGACTCACCTGTGTGGCCTTTGAGTGGCATTGTGAGACCAAAACCAGGCTGGGCACATGTGGGAAGGGAGCTGCTCAAGGCATTAACCTGTTAACTTCTCCCAGGGCTGCAGGGTGATGCGGAAAATGTGCTTGAGGACTTGGCTGGCATGGAACTTGAGCACTGGTTGAAATGGAAGGGGATAGAGGAGACTTCCACCCTTCAGTTTCCTTAGCCAAAGACAGGATCAGTGGCCAAGGTTACTTTGATGATAATTTCTGCTGAAAATGAACAAGGGGAGAGGAAAACACTAAAAGGTATAATGACCTAATTTTATACTGGAGGAACTGTTAAGAAAAAATAATCGTTCCCCAATATGTGCCTTCATCTGACATCCACGCAGATGCCCTCCACGGGGGAAACAGCACCCCAAAACCTTACACACAGCTCCATTGGCCAGTGTGTGATGCTGGATACCTCCTTATGGGCTCTGTTTCCATCCTTCCTTGTCTCCAGCAAGGCTCATGAACCTGCTGCTCCACGGGTACATGATGCAAGTCCTTCGTGGCTTCCCACCACCATTTAATGCTATGGCAAGAACAGGTGTGGGGCCAAATTTTGGCCATATAGCAGTGAGAGCAGCGAGGCTGGATGTGGTGTAATTTTGGGTGTCTGGAAGGAGGCACGTGCTGTCTCTGCTCTCCCAACTCCCCACTAAACAATGCTGCGTGGCTGGGATCTGGTCTGGCTCGCTGCCAGTGCTTTGACAGACTGGAGTGATAGGGGATGCTTGATAAGCCTTTGGAAATGAGTGTACCTGAAGGTGAGGGTTAGTGGAGGTGTTAACACCGATGCCATATCTGACATCTGCAGTACAGAGAGTCCTCGTTCTTGGCACCTGTGTTTTCCCGTCAAGCAACACTCATTTGTTATCATATATACACACCACAGATTTACATAGCTCGTAGGGGTGAATCATGCATAATTGTGGCTTCTTACATGACAGTTCATACATTAACAAGTAACTTATTTGTGCTCCGTGGTGAGGAAATAGAGCAGGAGCATGTGGACCTCTGGTGTCAGAACCACATTCATCATTATCTGGAGATAAAACAGGAGTTCAGTGGTTTAAAATGAAATGGGAAAATAATTGCTGGTTTGATTTGCCTGTACCATGGGAAACATTGCTTTGATTTATGTGTGTATCTCTAGGTACCTAATGAAAATATGATAGCGACCAGGAATCCACCATGCATGTACAGAACATAATGAAAACATCAAGAGTCAGCCTCATAACCATTTCCCCAGGTCCTGTAGCGCCTATTTGGATAAGAACAGGAATTTGTGTGCACAAAGAGAAGGCATTCTCCAGGAACTGGAGACCTCTACACAGCACAGGTTTGAGGAAGGTCAATTGCCAGTGGTGTTACCTCGGGCTGGAGCTGTCACACACGACACTGTCATTGAACAGTGAGGGATGGTGACTTTGCCTGGGTGCAAGGGTGTCTGACACCTCGTGTGTCAGCCTCAGCTCATTAAAGGTTATCCTACCCCAAAATGTCCCAGAATTGTGGAAAATCATGTTCACAGCAAGTCCTACACCCGTCCCACTCATGGGTCTCATTTCCCAGGTACTTCTGACGCTCCTGTCTCCTGGGGGGCTGCAGCCAGTAGGATTCCTGTAAAAGGGCTTCAAACCCACGGAGCTTTTCTCTCCTGTGAGCCAAGAGGAGCAGAGCAGGCTGCCAGCCCTGCTCCCCGCCAGGTCTGACACCTCCAGCTCCAGCTCCCAGCTCGCGGGGTCTGGATGTGAGCGCAGAGGGAGGGGTGGCACAGCCACGGCCACCTCCCCCCCCTGATGAAGTGTGTGGAGAAGATGCAGCCTGCAGGATGTTTGGCCAGAGTACAGGGAGGGAAAAGAGAAAAATTCATGGTGAAGAGGCTCAGTTCCCATAGAAAGAGGAAGAGGAGACACCTCTGCATGTTCTCTGGGTAGGGCAGTTCTGGCCACAATGCATAGCATCCCGGGGAGTGAGACCCTTGGGGTGTTGGGAGTAGGTTTCTTAATGGGTCTCCCAGGGGCTGATGGATTTAATGGGTGAAGTAAGCCTGCTTTTATTTATTTTATTTTTTTGGCAGCTGCTGCAAGTGGAATTTTATGCATTTTTCTGGCTGTTACTGCTTGTCTGGGCTATTTAGATGTTGAGCTACACTTGTTTCCTTCATGGTGGACGTTTTTTTCAACACAACCGAGACACCTGCAATGGCACGTAGTGGTACACTTCCTTTTATGAAATGATCTGGTTTAGAAATGAGCTCTGAGCTGGTTATTAAGCACTGTGTGAGCAGTGTTTGAGCAGAAGCTCAGCAGTGAGTTACAGAGAAGGTATTTCTGTACACAATCCAGTGACCTGTTAGCCCCACAACACCTTGTCTGCCCAGGGCTGGAGTGGGGAACTGTGACTATGTGTACCTGTGTGTGCTGCAGACCTCATTTTCCCTCTCTCTTTTATATCCTTTTCTATTCTGTTGTGGGTTTTCTTGCTTTTATCATTATCAAGGTGTTTAGCTATATTTCTGCAGCTGGTTGACACTTATATTACACAAAATAGGTATAACTGGGACACATTGCTCAGCCTTTGGCATGACCAGGTCTCCTTCAGGCCAGTGAACCTTTGGTATACAAACAGCATTCCTTGATTTTAGACCTTAATTAAATCCCAGTGTTTGAGACCTTAACTGACACTTTGCATGATCTTTTTCCTTCTTAATTTCTCTGAAATCTCTGCTACTGGATATGGCTTTTTGTACTATGAGAAACAAAGTGACTTCCTCCTGCTGATAACCCGTGAAGAACCTGTTCTGATAAGAAGCAAAACCTTCCCTTTGATTTCCTTATAATCATCCTAGGACCAAAATGTTCCGTGCAAAGTGAATGAGGACATCAGAAGTTAAACATTTGCTAATATAAATCAATTCAACTCTATGTATGTAAAGCTTTGCTCTAGGTACAGACCTGGTCCAGAGCAATATTTCATTTTTGTTATAATCTCTCCCTATAATTCAATTCCTCTCACCTTGCAATGCTTTTGCTGCTCTCTGCTGAACCCCCTCCAGCTTGTCACTGTCTTTCTCACCATCAGTTACCCAGAGCACAGACTGGGCTGGACACTGAAGGTCTGCCAGCCTCTACCAGTTGTGGCTTGGCCTCCTGGCCAGGTGAGGCCAGATCACACCACCAGCCTGGCTTTTCCCTGCTTTGTGCCTGCCAGGTCTCTCTGGAGGAAAACATCCCTCAACAGAATTGCCTTTTCTGCTACCTCATCACCTTGCACATTCTCAGCCAGGGTGAAACCTCCATAAATCTCTTCTTCCTATCAAGATTTCTCCCTGACTCCCTTTCTAATATTTTGAGATGGTTTATAAGTACATGAATCTGTAGATAATTTTTCCACTCCTCTTGGTAAATATCAGAATAGAGTGCATATTTACCTCCAGCCTAGGCAGTAATGCCAGCTGGCAGTCATGGTCTCTATCTGCTTCAACAAAGGCTGAGAAGGCAGAGTCACATCTCTAGAGTTATATGAAAAGTTAATTGCCTTTTCTGACATTATGAGTGCAGTAACACCCAAAATAAAAGCTCCACTGAAAATTTATATTTTCTCAGTCAGAACACTTAAGAAATTGCTGAGACATTATGACCTTGTAGTGGAATAATGGTCTGGAAGACTGTCTTCCCTCTGCTGTTATGCACCACTGAATGCTACTGATTTTCATAGTTAATCATGAATGCTCGCCCTAAGTTAATTGATGTCCTCATTATGTCATACTTAACTGCAGCTTAGGAGAGTTTTTTGCCATTAACTTCTACACCAGTTAGCCTTACAGCGTCAAGCAGCAGTAAAAATGAAAAAAGGATCCCCAAAACAAATTGACCATCACTGTGACCACCACATCACCATTTAAATTTGTAAAGGTCAAGAGAAAATGTTCCCTTCAGCATGAATATTTCTCACTCTGCACATTTCATGAATACCACAAGGTAGAGCGATCTTCACAGACACCTGGAGGTTGTAATTAGCAGCAAACCAGTGGCTGCCTACCAGTGCCAGTCCAAACGCTGCGCTTTGGGGCTTAATGTCTGCAAATGCCAACGAGCTGAGGTTTCCACATAAAACTCAGGAGTTTTGAAGCTGTCTAAGAGACATTGATGCCCTTGTGATAAAGCTTCAGCTCCTCACTCTAGAGCTCGTTTGCAGGGCTCTGTGTATTGGAACTCAAGGGTGAGACCATAATTCCCACTGCTTGGGCTGTGAAAATTAAAGGGAAGGTGGTATTTCTCTATCTGGAATGACAGATTTTGGGGTGGAAGGTGAAAGAAGAGGTAGAATGGGATCATGGCTATGGCAGAAAATTACCAAACGTCTAATCCTAGTTTTTAACTCCCTATTTCTTCCAACACCCCTTTTTATGGCAGTAATTGAACTATTGCTGTAAAGTTCAGCCAGGTACACTCACTTCTCATGACATGAGAGGTGGACCCTCTGTTCCCAGTGCTCCCTGGCCTGCCCTGCTGGGACAGGCACTGAGGAACTTCCTGCTCCAGAGCCACGTTGGCCGACCCTCTTACTCACTGCTTACTTTTGCTCTTTCCTGTTTTATTCACCTCTTAATCCTAGTTAAAAGCTATTCAAAGGTTTGATCTTTGCAAGCATTTTACCTGAGGCATGATTCCATCTCAAACCTTAATCCCAATAATCTTGGAAACCAACCTGTCTGACTGACCTTCTGAAAACATCCCCCGTGTAACAAGATGACATGGACACTGCAGATCAACATCCTTATGAACACCTGATGCTTACACAGGGGGCTCAGCAGAGATCCTGGCCCAAGGCTTCCCAGCAGAAATTCCACGTGGTTACCCCGGAGATAGTCAAAATTGCATTTTGAGCTGTTGCATCAGGGTGTCGTCTATCACTAACATTATCTTTCAAAATTCCCAGCCTTACACATCATGGTGTGTCATGTCTGGTGAAAAGCAATACTTGGTTTGACTGATGTGTAACTGGGGTGAACTTATTACTCCTGATGAGCCCATTAGTCATGTTGCATCTGCCTCAGCGTAGGGAGGTTCCCGTGTGAGTACAAGCTGCAACTCCTGTGTATAAAGTGCAGCTGAGATAACCCCGCCTTTGCAACAGGCATCTTCAGTTTTGAAGTAGCTGGTGGCTGCTAGAGAATATTTCAACAAATGCCCTGTTTGTTAAGGTATTCCAAATAAACTCACCAGAATAGAAACCACAAAGTCAAACTACAAATCTTTCATCAGAGGTTGTTAGTAGGAAAGATGTACGAACCTAGACACTGGCCTTGTCATCCTTGTGGTTTAAAACACCCCACTACAATATGAAATGTCAGCCACAAGGGCATGGCTTGTGATTTCAAGGTGTCTTTGCCCAAAACAAAATTAGGCTGGGTTTAGTGGATTAAGCATTTTGCCACAAGGACTGTGGGAAACAGCTGAAGGAAAAACCCAGCCCTGTCTGGAAGACCAGATTCATTTCTGAAAACACATTTCTGTGGATCTGGGATTACCATCAATGGTTCTTATTTTTTTTTAAGCTTTATCCTAGACCCTTCCCAACTCAGATATTAGCAGGTTGTCAGAGGAATATGCATTACAATTCTGTGGATATATACTGAGCCCAAGCTAAGATGTAACCAGCATTGCTTAAAAGATGATTCTTGTTTTTCCATTGGATTTGTCTGGATTTGATATCCAGCTGGCAATTTTTGAACCCTTATTGCATACCGGTGGATCACACGTTTCAGTGGGAAAGGGAAGCAAGGAGTGAGGGAAGAGGTGCTGTCTGCATGTTTGGTTTTTTTTTCTTTTCTTTTGGTAAAAACTCTCACAGCCTTGTCTCTAAACAAGGCAAGGATTTATACAACAGTGGAGCACAAAGAGCTGCTCAGCACTGGCCTCTCACAAGAGGTACCTGATTTGACTGAATGGTGTCTGGTTGGAAAGCAACACCCACATTGTGCATCACCCATCCTTTCCCACTGCCCCCAAAGAGGATAAGTTCCAGTTTCCCATGGCCAACACTGACAGGAGCTCAGCTCTGTCTCTGGTGCAAGACAGGCCATTGACACTCGTCCTACCAGGAAACGTGTGTGGTTCAGTACCAGGTTCTGCTGCTGGCAGTTTTGAGCTGCCTTTGTCATCTATAAGCCTTTGAAAAGAGGCATTTGTGCGAGACAAAACTTCACTCGACTGTTGATTGTTTTCAAAGTTTTTGCAGAAGACATCACTGCTTGCACACCTAAGAAACTGGAATATTATACTAATGCCAAATAATCTACCAGCAACTCTGTGCTCTTATCCCTTTTATGATTTATTCTCTCCAGTCATAGATCCACGTCTTAGTCATTTAGGGACTGATGTAAAGCCCATCCCAGTGATTAGAAAGTTTCCTATTGTCTCACCTGGCTTTAGACGATGTTGTCAAATTTTGATCTTGCTGCTGTTCAGGTCTTTGGAAAAACCTTTGTTAATTTGAGGGGGCTGGGTTAAGGCTGTCTGTCGTGCTGGGGAGGGCGGCACTTTTGTGATGCAACGTGACCTTTTCTTTTTAGAACTTGATCTTCAGCTCCGCCGACTTGGCAACTCCTAGTCTGTGAGACAAGTTCATCCTCTCCCTGTTTTATGAGGCCATCTGGGAGGATGTTGCTCTCGTAAGCACTACCCCTGTAACAGCTCCATCATTTTGAGCTGAAAATTCTCGTGCCAGATATAAATGTGGGGAAACTTTCCCCTGCAGCTTGTGATAAGTGGTTGAACCTGGCACAGCTGACGGGAGGGAGAATCTGCCAGAAAAGCTTTAGAGTGTCTAAAGAGGAAAGAACTTGGATCCTTTTGGTCTTGGAACCATGTCCTCCTGGGGAGATGGGATGTGTTTTTCTCCACAAATTGCTTGCTTATCCATCCTGATCAGTGCCTGGAGGCCGGTTACTCCTCCTGCACAGAATGGTCTTCGTGCACTGCACCCAGGATTTCATCCATAACGACATCCAACAACCCACTCTATCTCCTTGCTTTATTTAATGAAGAAAAATCATTCCACCTTTTGATCTAGCCCTAATTAGGACAGGTGGTGGCAGTCCTATTTCCCTAAACCTGTCCTTACGGATTTCCCCAGCTGGCATAGCAGTTACACTGGTGGGGATTGGTGTAGTTTCACAGCTTTATTTGGGGGGTGTTGATGACACACAAGGTGAACTATTAGCAGGAATTTTTGCATTTTCTTTAGATTCTTATTAGTAAAGTTTCCCACCTGGGCTCGTGAGGCAGGATGTGTTAAGTCTGGCAGATTATTCAGACGCTGTGCAGGATTTCAGATAACAGCTCCTCCGTCTGACTTCACAGGTCAGAAAATATGTGCTTTCCTGTGTCAGCTTCAAATCTGAAAACTTGGACTCATTTCTGAGCCCCTCCAGTGACATCACTAACCCTCAGACAAAGATGTTTTTTTGGGTGACAGTCAAGGTGCCATTTCTTATGCTCTGTAGAGCTCCAGTTCTCAGTTTGGCTCCCCATCCCATCACCATAATTGCAAAAACTTATGCTTTTAACTATTTACGTTTTGCTCGTAGGGCTATAAGGTGAGTGGCACCTAGACCAATCTAGTGCATGTTTTTCGGTGTTTCTTGTAGTAACATATGATATTTAGGTAAATTTAGTTTTCCCTTCTCAAGGAACAAGAAAATGGACAAATCTTTTTAGAGCATATTGGTAATTTGAGAAGTTCTTTATCTTTTCATAATACTAGGTCTTGAGACTCTAATGGACTTTTTGGAATGAAGTTTTTTGTACAAGACCCAGGACTAGAACAGGTTGGAGATTGATGGTAAAATATGTGGCCTGTTTCATAAAAGATAGGATTATTATTTGATTTGTATTCCAGCCAGGTTTTAAATTCATGAAGAATTGAAACTGGCATTGGAGACTGTTCTGAATATGCAACAAATATTGAATTTATCTGTTGTCCCTGTTAGTGAAACAAATGGGAACGTTCAGATGCTGCACATCGGTGTGACACTCACAGAGGATCCTAAAATTGCCATGTGACATTCTAAAGGTGAAAAAATTATCAGAAATAATAGGATTGATTCTCCAGTTTGAAAAAAAAATACAAATGCAACACAAAAAAGTGTAAAATCTCCCTCTTCCTTTCTCCCTTCTAAAAACAAAGCCAAAACTCACCTATTCAGGAAATTTCACGTTTGACAGGATTATTGCATAAATGACAAACTGACAAGTTTTGTCCCTCTTTACTTGTTCCAGCCTCGCAGTTACTTGCTAATTCATGCGAAGTTTTTCCAAGTGCTTCATAGTGGAGGATGTTGGCTCTTCTCTGAAAAGCAGTTTCTCAACCAGCCTATTTCCTCCCTCAGACCCAGTGATCTGGCACGAGAGCGAAACACTGCTTGCTGCAGCCCGGGCCAGAGGCTCTGGAGGAATAGAAGCACAACCTCCCCAGCTGGTGTGAGTGCTGGCTTCTCCATACCACTCCTGCACCCCTCTCTTCCTCTGTCACCTCCTCTTATTTCATGTGAACGCACAAGGTTTACTCCTGACAATTAAACAATTAATTTAGGAGCTAAGAGTGAATTGTTTTCAGGGGTAGCTCTGCTCTGCAATGCTTCCCATTGCAGACGTTCCAGCTCCCCAAGGGGCTGGAGGGTCACGTTCCATTCCCTGCAGAGCCCTGAAGGTCCTGCAGCCTCTCAGCCAGGTTGGCCCTACCTGTACAGCCCATCAGCACATTCCAGGGTGGACTTGAGGAGAACCACTTGAAAAGGGCTGCAGATAGTCAGTGCCCTTCAGGAATGTGCTAAACAAGCGCACTCCCCTCGCCCTGCAGCTGCCTGTCTGCAGGTCCTGGGTGCCAGCCAGGGCAGTGGGAACTGTAGTTCCCTTGACCTGATTTAGATCCTACTCAGCTGCCCAAATTTACAGACACGAACCAAGAAAAACACCGACGTGCACTTGCCACAAAGGCAGGGACTGACAGGCAAAGCCAGGCCATCACAGAGGGGTGGGCTGATGTCGAATGGCTCACCCCTGCTGTGGGCAATCAGAAACCTTGGTATCTCTGTTTTGAGAGATACCCTATCTCTTCCTTATCCTTTAAAAAAAAAATAAACGAAAAACCCCACAGGTCTGAGATGCACTCCTGATACCTGCCTTCCTGAGAAAGGTGGATTAGCAGTTATATCCTGTGCTGGTCTACTCCTTTCTTCACACATTTGCTTCTCAAGCTCATGGAATTGTCTCCTAGCACTCACCAGTGACCCTCCTCCAGCTTGAGCTGTTGGTTTTTCTTGCAGGTGAGAGAAGGGTCATCACCATTTTTGTTCATGGAACTTTAGCTAAGGACTTTTTTTGCTGGATTCTTCCAAGAATCCTTTCTGTAAGGGTCACTCATAACCCAACCTCTTTCTGTTGGATTTCACCATTTCCTTAAAGCCCATTGTCCATCCCCCAAGCTGTTAAAGGAGCTGTGCTCTCTTATATTCTTATACTGCATTCAATTTTGGGTTTTTTGAGACTCTGGTACTTCAGTTTGGGGACAGGTTGTCCATGCAGAACTCCTGTCATGCAGTTAATGAGAATACATGCTTGAAAATAGAACACAGACCACAGTACTCTTGACAAAAACATGAATTAAAGGAGGAGTTTTCAGCAGTTTTTAAGCAAAACTCTTTAGTATGAAGATTCTCAACATAGTTTGTTCACATTTTCTGCATCCTCCAGACCAATTTCTCCATCATTTGGATGCATCACTTGGCTTTTGCAGGACCCTGATGTGGTTTTTCACTCCCCAGGTCTTGCATTTTCTGCTTGTTTAGAGAAAAGAAGGGATGGCACAGAAACAATTGGGTAAGATTCTGCTATGTTAAAAACCAGTGTTGCATTTACACCTTTCACTTCATATTTCTATGTCCAGCTTTGGTCAACAGAGACTCCAGATTCAAGTGTGTTAGTGGCAATATTTATTTAGCTATCAATGTAACACTTTGTTGTTGTAACCTTGGCTTGATCATTAAGATCCCCTAGCTAATGAAGTCCGAAATATTTTGTGGTATCAGACAAAGCCAGGAACATAACAGACTGATCAATACCTTTCAGTGATAATTTTACTCCAAACCTGTGTTTTGAACATGAACCTTCAAAATATTTTATGGGCCAAGACAAACGGTGTCTGTGCACAGTTATGTTTTCACAGTATTTTAATTCCAGTGAATCAGTACAGTAAATATTGATACACTGTTTTGCCTTGAGTATTTTTGGACTTCTGTCAAATTAATTAAATAGTAAATAGCAGAGTGGATATCCCAGCACACTGTCCTATTAAATGCTAAGCAAGATTAGAATGCCTGATAAAAAGGTCTTTATGCTCCTGCAAATAAAGGAAGGACATGGTGTTATACCAGCCTTTGTTGGCATTTCCCAGGTGCTTTTCTGAAGTGAACATTTACTTTGTGTTCTTTAACAGATGAGAAAGCTTCACTGCTGTGAATGCATGCAAAATACTTCTGTAATTATCTTTCCATCCTCGGTGTTTATTTTTTCCATTTCCACTGTGATTCCTCCAATTTACATGGTTGTTTTGTTGGGTTTTTTTGTTTTTTTTTTTTTCTTCTTCTTCTCTTGCAGAACTGAAAGAGGCACCCGTAGGTTGCTAACCTCCATCTGTGGTGGTGTCTGCAGAGTTTGCAGCTGCTATTTATCTGCCTGCACATGGATCACCTCGAGTTTCGCTGGGATGCTCTTCAACCACACACCGAGTGAGCTGTCCTCTTACGCTTGTTATTGTCCTTATCCTGCTAAAACCGTTCATGTCTACACGCAGAGAACACCAAGCAGAGATGATTTGTGCAGATACTGCTGCTCTCCCTGTTCTGTGGGGCCAGGTTAGGAGGTGTGGGTGTGCCTCCTGCGGGGCTGGGAGCGAGCAAACCCCGCGGAGCCCCGGCAGGCAGGAGAGGTGCTGCTGCTCAGCCCTCCCTTCTGGGGAGCAAGACAGCAAAACACGTTGTCTGCAGCATTCTGCTCACTCAGCATCGGCCAGCACACCCCGCAGGCTGTTACAGTAGAAGTTCACACTTTCCAACCTATTTATTGACTGCATTCCTGGCCCTGCAGGCATCTGCTTTAGCAGAGCATGTGACCGAGGAAGCGATCGAAATCCATTGCATTGCACGGGCTGGTTTTCAAACTGGAAGACCTGGGCACCTCCATTTCACTTTCTCATTTATCTCCGCACGTCTTATGTGCTTATCTTTTGTATTGATTTGCTTCAGAGATTACAGAACTCCAGCTCTGGCTTTGCCTCTCTGACTCCACAAACTCTGAAGATTTAAGTGCTTCAGTGCCAGGTTTCTGCAAACTTGCTTTTTTTTCCCCCTCTGTGTGTATAACTTGGAGAATCAGTATGTTTCAGCTTTTAGTACAACTTGCAAGCAAAACTGAATCCATATTGGTACTGAAGGATGAATTGCCTTTTACTGACAGATACTTAAGCTCACATTCACCACATCTCAGTGTGCCCAAGTACATTTTTTTCATAAAAACAGATTGAAAGCTTGACCCAGATAGACTTTGCAAGAAAGTTTGTTGTCACCGGGAACTGCAAACAAATCTCATGGAATATGAAGCAGACTTTTAAATAGACAGCAGTCTGTACCAGTAGAGGTTTGGATAATTGCATTTCAGTATCCTGGATTATCCAATTTCCATGGAGGTTGGGATACCTGGAAAGCAATCTGCTTTGCAGAAAGGTTATAATAACTTCCATACAGAAGCATGACAGGGCATATGCTCTGGTGGATCCAGGTCTTACACAGTCGTTCTCCTTAGCAGACATAATTTGATGTAAGCATTAGCTATGATCTCTTACAAATCCTGTAGGTCTTAACCCCCTCAGAATTCCTCCCGGTTTAAAAGAGAAGTCTGTGATCCCGATCTGAGTGAAGCTTCCCCTCGCACACAGGAGCTCCTTCCCCATTGTTCAGAGTAAGCAAGGCAAATACCTCTGCAGAGCCTGTTTGAACATGCATGTTCTTACAGAAGGGAACACAAAGCAGTCTGACATAGTTTGTTACTTTCTTTTGGAACATTGGATATGTCTGTGCTCCCTTTTTCATTTTGTTTTCACTCTCTTTCTTTTTCCACTTGAACTCATTCAGAAGAGAGCACGAGAAGCCCTTCAAAAGAAGGAGGCACAGTGTGTGATGGAGTGACCTTGGGGATTTTGCCTCTGTCATTGCCCTTGCCATCTCTTGACAAACAGCAAGTGAAATGGATTTACAAGATTGTAGAAATCATTTCATTTTCTCTCGTTTTATCAGCACAGATGGAACGCAGGGCTGTATCTAATCTCAGTCCAGAATCAGCTGGAGTTGGACTGATAGTGGATAAAGACAGCAAAGGCAACAGACCCATAAGTTTACCGAGCTGTAACTTGTGCTGTGTGAGCTAATAAGACAGAGCTTTTCAGTAGTTTATACTTAAGGAAGACAGAGATACAAAGCCATTTATTTTGACATTCCATTTCTTTAAAATACTCCCTAGTCCTGCACCAGATGTTACTTTTCCTGACATTTCTGGTTTCATGCTTGCTTTAAAATATTTATTGGAAATATAATCTAGCAGGGCCAAAGCCCTGGGCTCTTCCTCAGGCAAGGTACATGGGTGAGAGCTCACCAACATCTCACTACCAACCCTGTTCAATAGGATTCACCCAGATGGTCCTGAAGTTTGTACCACAGGCATCTTTTAGCTTTCTCTTTTGTCTTTCTTCCTCTCTCTCTGTGTCTTTTCCTTCTTCTTCTTCTTCTTGTTCTTCTTCTTCTTCTTTGTCTTCCTTCTTCCTTCTTCTTTTTTTTTTTTTCTAAATTATTTGTCCCCCGAGTTCTTCCTGCAGAATTTGAAAAATTCCAAGGGTTCAGTGATGCCAATGTAGTGCTTTGCAGGCAGCCAACTGCACTTCTAAGCCACTGCCCAGGAATGTCTCTGACCACATTTGGCAGCGCTGCTGCAAAAAGGAACTATTAAGCCTTGTTGAGGACCAGGACTGAATTGCCCTCTTACCTTAGACTGTGGTTCCTGTGATTCGGGGTTAAGTGGAGGGGGATGTCAAGCATGCCCTTTAGGAGTAAATTGTTCAGTTAGACATTTTGTCTTTGAACAGGGTAAAGGAGCAGCTGCAGAGCATTCCAGTGAAAATATTGAGGGGACACTTAATGTAACGTGTAGCTCCTACCTGTGTTCATTCACGCACAAAAACTCAATCAGTACATTACATCCACAAGGCAGCCAGTGTCTCCCATCAGCAAGGGCTTGTCTGACACATTTCTGTAAGGATGAAGGATCGAGAATCATGTACAGTAAAGAGAGACTTGTAAAAGTAGCAAGAAGCATCATTTCTTCTGGGGGCAAAGCAGCCTCTCTGGATTAACCAGCAAACTGTTGAAGCACGAAGAAATCAGTGCAGCATCTGCACCAGTCTGCTTTGTATTCATTACTGAAGGGCTGGGTTGAAAATTAATATATAATCACCCCAATGAGTTTTATAATGAGATTGCTAATGTGGAAACTCTGGAAAAGAATTCCAGCCTTTACCTTATAGACACATGAATTTAAATTCAGAGTTAACACGCACTGGAAATAAACACTGTTGCTTTGTCCACTTGCTGCCTGAAAACACCAATTAAAAACCAAAGAAACCACAAACAATTTGTGCAGACTATGGTCTTGACATGGTCTGGATGCTATTAATCCAGATTCTAGTAAAATGCAAGAATAAAAAGTGAGCAGCTGTTTACCTAGTTAGGAAAATTGCTGCACAGGGAGGGGAATATCTTGTTTCTCTGGCTGCTGCAGAGTCAAACATTAGTTAAATCCAGCAAGTGTTGCACCACCAGGCATAATGTTTCATCTGGTAGCAAGACAAAGGTGATGTGGGAGATTTGGGGTCCTTTGTGGCTCTATTGCAGTCTTGGGTGACTTCAAAACAAAACAGCTGAGATGGAGAGCAGAGGCCCTCCGGAGTCTGGAATTCTCAGGCCCTTTTAAGCCATTAGACTGCAGGAGCTGTAGTGCTCTTGCAATTCAAATAACACCGGTACATTAACGTGCAAACAAAGCTTTTTGCTGCTGAGGTTAAACTAACTTCCTTTCAGAAGCTTTAAAGTTTCACCTTGTCTTAAAAGAAAAACACATCACATAGAGAGTTGAGAGTTTTTGGTAAAAGCTGCAGTGTTTTCCTTCTTTTTCTTTTTTTTTTTTTTTTTTAAAAACTCAGTTGTATTTGGAAGAAGAGATACTTATAAATACTTATAAAGACAGAAAGGCTAACAGGTGTCAGAAACCTCCAAGTTAGAAAAATATGAGGTGAACAAGTGCTTATGGGCCCTGTCATGAATAAGTTTGTGTTTCCTATAACATCCAACATTCCCATTGTTTGATGTATAAATTCATTTTTGTATATGAATTTATATAACACACTTTTTTCCTCCAAAGGTCTCCAATTACTACAATATCTCTTCAAGGGTGCAGGGAGTGTTACTGTTTCTGCAAGGAAGCGTTCTCCCTACAAGACTCTGAGTCAGATTTCTCTTGCCTGCTCCAGTTCCTTTCTGGCTTTTGAGCAGCAGGTAGGAGCCAAATATCCAGCAGATCTCTCCATCTGATATTCCTGGGATGTTGCAGGGGAAGGAAATGTTGAAAATGGGATATGGTGCAGTCAGGGCCAGCGGGACCACGTCAAACGAGTGTCAGTGGTTTCCGGAGGCGTGGAGAGGTGTCAGGTCTGATCTCACCTGAACTCACCGTGGTGTGGAGTTGCATTGTTTTATTGCAACAGAGCTGGAGGCCTTTGAGGCTCCCAAACATTGATAGCCTGGGGTTGTTGGCTGGGCAGGGGCACATTCTGGCTGTCGAAGGACAGGCTCCTCATTCCTACAAGCCGCTGCCTCAGCCACAAGTTGGTTTCTGTGTTGGTTTCCAAGCTGCTCCATCCCAGAGGAGCTGCTGTGCTGCTGCAGAGTCAGGAAAAGGCAGATCCAGTATAAAACCAGCCCAGGATCCACAGAATCAGAGCTGGCACGTGGGGTGTTCTCCCTCTCTCTCTGCCTTTCCCCTGCCAGCAATGGATTGCGAGGGGAAACTGCCTTGGCTTTGAGCTTTGTTGCAAAAGAAAAAGGGATTGGTAAAAGAATGGTAAAAGAAAAAAAGAATGGTAAAGTCTAGTGCTGCAATTTTGTTCCACTTTGCACCTTTATCTCTTCTTTTTCCAGGATCCTGCATCAAACTGCCCCCATCAGACAGATATTAAATGTAAATCTGGAGCAATCCTGATCCCCAAGGAACCCAGTGGGAATTTTGCTTCCTTTCCAGCAGCTTCTCCCCCCTAAAGCGAAATTTGGGGAATATTCATTTTCGTGCTTGCTCTTTCAATAGCCACATTTCTTTTCACTGTCTGTCAGCAAAATCACACAGCACTCATTCTTGATCTAAATTTCAGACATCTCTCCTTGAGACCCAAGGATTTCATCAGCAATTAGAGCTTTAGAGACCTTTTGTCTTAAGTGATTATTACTGCAGAGTTTATTCTAAAACTTTATCTGGCCTTACCCAGCCCATATACATCTGGACTGCATTCCAGGAATGCCATTCCTTCTCCATTGTTTCTCCTGTGTTTTTATGTAACTATTCGAATCCAGAGATGCACTCACTTTTACATTGTAGACATGGTTTTAACTGGCACAGCAAACATTTCCCTACACTTATCTTTAAAAAAAAATATATGTAAAAGATAATCTAATCTTAAATTGAAAGTTTAACACAAATACAGGGAGAGATGACAACTTGTGAAACTATTTCTCTCTAAGACATGCTAACACGGGTGATAGGACAGAGCACACATTATTTCTCAAATGGGGAAAAATGAATATTTAAGACCTACTTAGAAAGTTCTGCATTGCTGTTGACAGCAGTATTGTGTCTGAAGAGGATCAAATAGAGCTCATTGAATAATTCATTAAATGCATTTTGCAAAACTGTTCAAAATGTTTGTTTAAATTATTTATCCCATTCAATGTGGTAAAACTCAGAGGGATGAGCCCTCCCTAAAATGCTGCAAGTGTTTTACTGTATTTCCAAAACAGAACAACCTTCCTATAACAATTATAACAGCTTGATGCTATTTAACTTGCCTCGTTCTGAAAGGAAACCTCATCTATCAGCACCGTTTGTCAGGTCTGGAATGGACACTTGGCCCGGCACGGGGATGGAAATGGATTGTGGAAAGGTCTGGGTTAGCACATCCAGCCCTCCCAGGCTCTGAGTGAGTGAATGAGCTTCAGACAGGGCTTGCATTACCTCAGCAGTGCTTTCCATGGGGCACTGACTGATGGGGCCATGGCACAGAGCTCTGGTTTTTACCTCCAGCTTTGCCCATGACCGTGGCCACTCACACAGAACTTTGTGCTCAAAATCACAGAGCGACCCCGAGCCCCCGGGTGCTTCCCAGAGCCCTGAGTTCCAGAAGAAGTAAAAAAACCCCACTGTGGACCGGCAGGTGCTCATTAGGTGCAAAAAAATACATCAGCTTCAGATTTCAGAGGTGTTCTCACCTAGCCCAGGCTGCACTTCTCTGACTTTCTGGGGAACACCCTGGATGGAAAACCGTGGCATGTTATTGCCTCCATGTACCCTCAGCAGGAGGACAAGCAAGAACAGCATCAAAACATGACTGTGGGTCCACAGTTAAGAAATGCAAAATGCACCTAAAACAAGTCCCCCTCCCCTCCTTGTGCATTGATATGACCTGAACTAAAAAGTTATTAAAATACAGATAAATGCATTTGGCTTGTCAACGCGATGCTCTGCTTACCCCCATCTGACAGATCCATCTCAGTCTGGCAGAAGTTTTCGTTTGCCATCTCTGAGAAAAAATAACTCCCAGAAAACTGAGGCAAAACTGATTGCAAAGTGGATATTAACAGGGACACACTGCTTACTGAAATTCTTTTAAAATACCACTGGATGTTCTTGCAAGTGAAAGAGAGGGCTATAAATATTCGCTGCAGAAAGAAACCAAAATAAAAATTAAATGCCTGAAATGCAGCAAGATCTTCACTTACATAAGGAGCATCATTTTTGCAGTGGGCAATTCTGAAGGGTGATTTTTTCCCCCTCTCTTATTCCCCCTTTTTTGTTTTGGTTCCAGGATGTCCCTGCATTTGTATAACATTCTTTTCCCTCCTCTCTTGTGCTACACTTTCCTATATGGCTATCAGAATGTTCATGTCATTAAATCAAGAAAGTTCTGTAAAATGCATGAGTTTGCATGAACAAGAGCTTGCCAGAGTCCCACAGGAGTGGTGAGAACATTACGATATCGAGTGGTCACTGTGCTGCCATCTCTAACCAGCCTAGATTATTTATTTCCTTTGAGTTGTTATTTTAATATTTATCTTCATGGCAAGTTGAGCAGCAGGAGCTCCGCTCAGAGTGGGTTCCAAGCCTGACCTTCCCAATGGGTAAGGTGCCATCAGAAATATTCATGTTTTATTCAATTTTTATGTGGCTAAAAGGCTCGCAAGGGAAATGTAGGAAAAGGTTGCATCCTCAGAACTAAACTACCCTTGGTCAGGTATGGCAGCCTGTAAACCCCTCAATTTGCTGTTTGCCTGAGCAGTTTTACTGCTGGTTCTGCTCATAAATGTCTGCCAGGTTAAGCACTTTTGAATAATTGTCCAATAATTCTCCAATAATTGTCAGATGCTCAATGCTGACTCAAATACTGGTAGCACATACACCAACAAGCAGAGGGAGGCACTACCCCAAGTAAAGATTGGAATTTGTTCTCTGCTCCAGCAGCAGACCAGACTTTCTGCAGCTTCTTCTGCAGGGTTGAAGCCAGCACAGGGCAGAGGTTTTCCTGCCCTGCAGCCTCAGCTGAGCCCTGCCTGCTGAGCAGGGCTCAAGGTCCCTCAAGAAAGGGAAATGAGCTGCCCTGCAGAAGATTTTAACCTCTGCCAACATCTGCTGTGCTCAGGGCTCAGGCAGGGCCATCTGGAAGTGCCTCGTACTCGGGTGTCCCCTCTGTAAATGCAGGGGCCAGTTTTGCTCTGTGAAATTAAATAGGGAAGAATTTGATTCTTCTCTTTATGCTGAAATTCCCAGGCTGTAGCCACACCACAGAGTAGCTCCATATTCCCACTGTCCTCCCACTCTCTTCAACAGTGTAGTGGAATAATTTAGAAGTACTATGGAAAAGCTATGTAACACCTTTAGGAGAGCAAGAGCATAATTTTTCGCTCAGAGGTCCTTAAAGATCAATTAATTTCTGACTTGTTCTTTAAAGCTGTGTGAACTGGATCAATGGTTTTGCCACAGGATATTTTCCCATGCTCATTTGGTTCTTTTCTCACTTACACAGAGGCACAGAGAACTGGCTGGAAAGGACCTCAGGGGATCATCTCCTTCATCCCTCTGCCCCAGGGGAGGATTACTTGCCCTCTGCGCTCTGCTAACAGTTAAAAACCTCTAATAAATGGAACTTCACAGCTTCCCTAGACAATCTTTTCCAGTGCCAGTTACCCTTGCCACTGGAAAGTTTTCCTAATGCCTGAGCAGGATGTCCCTTGCTGCCACTCCTGCACATTTCTTCTTGTCCCATCTGTGATGGAAAAGAGCAAGAATTTGTGACTTCCACCCCTCTGGCTCTTACACACTTGAAGATTCTTTGTCTCCTCCAGACTAAACAGGCCTCAAACTCCAGTGGTCCTTGTTTTCAAGACCTTTGGTCATCCCTGCTGTCCCCTGGACTCTGGCCAATGGCCCACATCTCTCTTAAATTGTAGAACTCAAATAGGATGAAGTCTTCCAGCTGAGGCCTTCCCAGCATGACGTGGATGGAAATGATTTGGTGTGGCTGTAGGTGTTAGAGACAGGACTCCTGGGTGTTACATCTCAGGTGCATTTGTGCGTTTGGTGTAAAATATGGACATTCCTGACACTCCTAAAACTTGTGATGCCCCATAAACCTCAGGCTCTTGCATGCAGGACTGGTGTGTTGATGGTCAGGCACATCCTTTCTATTAATTGCAGAAAATTCTTTTTGTTCTTATTGACTTTCAGCCTTTCTTGCCCATTTCCCCAGTCTATAAGATCTTTATGAATTTCCAGCACATTGCAGACTTTCTAGCTTGATGCCATCTCCAAATTTAAGAAGTATATTATCCAGTCAATTGTACCAGTTGTTATGTAATGTGTTTAAAGATCAGTAACAGGCTTTTAGAATATCCTAACCCTTACACTTCTCTTCTAAGAGTAAGCTGTAGATAGGTCTTCCTGAGAACAGTTTTTCACACTTTGTGTTCCCATCTTGCATAAGTTTATTTCAATCTGTTTCTCAAACTTGCTGATAAGAATACCACAAGGCACTGTCAGAATTTCACTGAAGTCAAGGTGTATATTCTGGAAGACTTAAATCTCTTATTTCTAATGTTTCTGTAGGACACATGATCATTTTTGGTCCGAGAATTGGTCTTCTGAGCTTGGACCTAAAGCCCTGTCCCCAAAGTCATGACTCTGCCAAGAAGCATAGAAGTGCACTTAGCTGTAATTCTGCTGCAATAGTAACATTTAAAATCCACACATTTAATAGAGCTGTCATTAATCTGTCCACATTGAAATAAATCTTTTGGCTCATTAAGGGCATCACTGAAACAAGTCCTCTCTTCCCTCCTTCCTCAGCACAGTCAAGTGTGGGAGTCAATTCATGATTGCCCAGGAGAACTGGAAACTCCTCCTGGCTTGAGGTCCTACATGTCACAGGCACCAGAGGGACACGGGCGAGTGAGTTCAGGGGGAAGCTGTGCTGATCCATAGCAACTGAAAATTATAAAGGTGAACACCACCTCACAGCCAGCCTGCAAGCTGGACAGATTAATTGCACTCAGTGAGACTTATTTGATTACTTGGTCCCCTGAGTAATAATGGGTTTCCTGAAAACTAAAGAGAGTAACACAGAAAAGTCAGGAAGAAATATGGGGACACATTAAAAAGTAACTATGAAAGGGAGAAAAATATATAAGAAACCACAAGGCATGTAATTAACTTAGCATGGGACTAGATTTGTTTGCTTAATTATTCCATGCAGCTTCATACAGCTCTGAAGCAAGTTCATAAGTGGCTTAAAAAACCTCCAGAACTGACTTTAACAAAATATCATTAAATTTGTGAATGAAAATTCTGGTCTTCTTAAGGTCAATGGCTCCTCTTGGTTCATTGATACTGGGATCTCTTTCTATGCTGAGTGTGGAGTTCTTGGCACTTTGGGAAGCATTCACATGGCTTAATTTAGGACTTCTGGCTTAGGGATCCTGAATTGCTCTCTGGAGGCTGCACTGGCACTACAGGGAGCTTGGTCCTGAGTTAGACCTAAAGTTAGAATACGTCAATGATCTCTTCTGTGCATGCAAATCTTAAAAGGAAAATATTCTGTGACTGACCAATGCCTCTGTGAGATTTTGTGTCCCACAGAGATGTGGCTCAGTAAACAGGAAATCAGGGAGGCAGCTCGTGCTTTCCATAGATAGGGGAAATGCCAAATGCCACTTAAAAGGTGCTATACATAACTTTGTTACCTCTGGGGAAAATGAAATTCATGGAAAAGAAGCACAGCTTGACAAGCCAGAGAATCTAAACAGAGGTTGAGTATATTGCAGAACTCTGCCAACTGTGTTTTCCATGAGGAAATACTGGATTTTCTCTGCAGCCTTTATCTCCTCATAGTGGCAGAAGGCCTTACACATGGGTGATGATGTGAGCACTTGGAAGTGCTACTTCTTGGGGAGTTCCCCAGTGAAACCAGCCTGCCTGGCACGTGTGGCACTAAATATCAGGTCACATCCTTGGAAATTAGTGAGGCTCCTTAGGACGGGAGCAGAAAAGAACATTCTCTTCAGAGTTATCTTACAGAGGGGAGAAGACCTTAAGCACAGAAACATGAGGCTGAGGGAGGGGTGAGCTGGTGGGAAATCCCTGTGCTGGTGGAGGGGCTGCAAGCCCCCTTGAGGACTCTGACCAAGGAAAGATAAGGAGCGATCAAGAAACCTGCAGGTGCTCTGAAGAGTCTGGGTGTTTTGCTAGATCTGCATATTTCTTTCAGTGTCTGGCTCGCAGCAGAATTGTGTTGCAAAGTCCAGGTGCTCCGTGCTTCGGCTTTGGCTGCGTCTGGAGAGGTGGGCTGGGAACCAGGGAGTCTGCAGGGCCTGTGGGGAGAGGATCACCACAGGGAGAGAGGGGGCTGCCCCTGGGCCTGGTGTGGCACCTCTGCTGCAAGACTCAGCTTCTGCAATGGGAACAGAGCCTGTAATGCCAGAGGGATCAGATGGGGACATCTGCAGAGTCACTGTGCTGCTGGTCTCAGATCGGAAACTGTCATGAGAAGGTGGGACTGGCCCCAAAATGATGCACAGGTTTAAAGCAATGAGCAGTGGACCCCATCCCCACTCATCTTTATGCAAACACAGGGTACTAAATCCTTCACAAAATCTGTATTATTCATGGTAAAAAAAAAAGGTAATTTTCCCTCTTAGGAAATCAGAGGAGACTGGATGCATTTGTATGCACACGCACAGAGATGTGAAGGTCCAAAGGATGCGACATCAGTGCTGCCCAAGTGAGCATGGGCACAGCAAGAGACCCACGGTGCTGTGGGCTGTGCAGAAACCTGCTCTCCAGGGCTGCTCATCCAGAATAATGCCTTGGCTTGGGCTGACTTGGCTGTGCGGAGGCTGAGGTTACTCAAATCTGGCCTTGTCCCATTTTTCACACCAACATCAACCTCACTCTCCCTTCCCCTTCCCACCTGCCTCTGTCTGGGTGAACATGTTCAGGATCTCTTGCTGGAAATCCTGGTCTGGGTGCTGGTAGCTGACCAAAGCAAATCCTAGTGATGGCCAGGAATGTGTGATGGGAAGGAGAAAGGCTTAGATTTTCTCTAAATAAAAATGCAGAGTCTCACTTAAAGTTGAAGTCACGGTGAATTTTGCCCCCTGATTAGGAGCGCAGGATCAAGTCCTCTGAGAGACAGGGAGTTTGTATGATGTAGTTCAAGGATAAGGAAAAAAAAAAAAGAATGACAGGCCTAATTCATGCTCTTCCAAAATTATTATTATTTTTCAGCTAGGGAAGGAGGAGACAGGATGTGGTAGAAAAACATTTACAGGAGTTTGGCATGTAAAAACCTGAATGATGGATTAACAGCTTGTGCCAGATTTTACCTGCCTTTAAGCAGGTAACATTTCTTCAAGCTCAACAAGCTCCTGCTTGCCTAGAGCTATACTTTTCTTCTCCAGAGGATTGAAGCCAAAGAACCTTGTGCAGTTTTCATTAGCTCCAACTTTCCCTCAAATGTCTTCTTCTGCAAGTTTATTTTCACTGGGGGAAGCAGTGGCACTTGGGAAGGATATATCTAAATGAGGATCCTCTTTTTCCTGTGGATTTGGATCTGGGTTTTTTTTGCTGGGGGTGACCTGAGCTCTCTGGGATGTGCAGCTGCCAGAGTCTCATGCACACAATCACAAGGCTAAGGGCAGGAGCTGGAATGCAGAGGATAAAGCAGAATGTAAATCCATTCAGCGCAGTCATTTAAGGTGTGGGTGATCTCCTCTTATGCACAGAAAGGTCCTATCAGTAAATGAAGCAAGAATCTTTACCCTGCAAAACAGAGCTGTCTTTTGAACCCCTAGTTTCCCCTCTGCATTGTGTGTGTCTGTAAAAGACACATAAAGCAGCTCTTTTTCCCCTCCCTGCTTTTGCAAAATGTCTGCAAACCAGATCAGGGTGGCAAATGGCTGCTGTAAGTGTTGGTAACTGCACATCCTTCCCACTGCACTGGAAGGAAATGGTTCCTTTCCTGCCTTTTTGGCATGTCCCGTGGTATCTCCTGTAGGAATGGGAGTTTATCCTCCATGTCTCGCCTAATTTTCCCCTACATGACTTCAGTTTTCCCACGGTGAGATTAAGCTATTCCATATACCATCAGTCCCATAACAGTCAGTGAACTTTAAGTGAACTCTGACATCCAGACTCAAGTCATGGCATTAAAACCTCATAGGTTGATTGGAGAGCTGAGTATTTTAATATTAATCTCCCCACTAAATGCCTGCATGCACTGCACAGACTTTCATACAAATGTCTCTCCTTGGAGCTCAGGGTGTCTGAAAAGGCCAACTCTGAACGTGGCACAAGGTGATTTAGTAACACACCCTGGGAATAAAGGGGAATTCGTCACCCAAACCGAAAATCAAAATGTGAGTAACTCCAGCCTTTGCAAGCCTGGAAAGCTGGACCTGCATGAGCACAGGCAAGGGGCTGGGCTCTCATGGGGTGAGCACCATGGGCTTACACCATGGTTTTAAGGACATTTCTCTTCCTTCCCATTCTGCAAACCATTTCTTTGGCATCCTTTTCTTTCCATTCTATGAGCAGATTGTTGGTGCCCTCTGATTCCTGACAATGACACTTAAAACCTCTCCCAGTTTAGTGAAAAACTCAAATTCAGGAGAGCTTCCTTGTTTTTCCCTGCCTAGACCCTCTCCTCTGGGGGAGTGGTAGCCCTGTGCTGCTGAGGCTCTGCACTAACCCAGGGTCTCTTTATGACCTGGCTTATGTGAGAAGTGAACAGTTTTTCTCACAGTGAGTAGTTTTTGTTCAGTAAACAGGAGAGTTTCTCACCCCATCACCATCACTTGTGCCTTCTCTTCCCTCCCTCCAGTTCAGATGCAGTAAAACAATGGGTGGGAACACACAGGGCCCAGCACTGGTTCTCCTGTGCCAAACCCCAGATCCTCCTCCAAGGGGGACAGGGACATGCCAAACCCTACCTGCTAACGAGCAGGTTTAAAATGAAGGCCTTCCATTCAGCTTTCAGAAACCTCAGAATGGTCTCCAGTACTTTTCATCCAGCTGCTTAAAGAACCATCTCCTCAAATGTGAAAGGTTAAATTTCAGCCAGCTGAGGAGTGGTGCTACATATTTTGGAAATTCCCAAAACTTAGATAAAGTTCCAGAAAGAAATTCAGGCCTGATGCAAGCCCATTTAAGCCAATGGGATTTTTTTTGTATTGCTTTCAATAGGATTTGGATCTGGTTGTCTGCAACAGCTACTATGAACCAGCTCGTGAATGAAAGCTGGATGAAGAATTTCCTGCCTGCTCCGTTTCGGTGAAGCAGCAAAAAAGGAGGGGGAACACTGCTTTTAAAGAGATAACTGTATGAAAACCCATTTGGCTTCAGATCAAAGATGGCTCAAGCCTATCATTTTAAGCATGTGCAAGACTTAGCAATTGCACCGGAACATTGGCAAGTCCTGGGCTCACACAAAATGACAAAAAGGTCTTTGCCAATAAAAAGCAATTTTAAAAGATACAGTGCAAGGAGGTAAAAAAAGGCTAGGCAGTACAATTCTGGAGAACATGAGAATTCTTCCTGGAATTAGAAAATATATCTGTGGACAATTTAGCAAAAGAAGACCATTTATGCTCTGCTTTGGATGGAGTAAGACTGCAGCACAGACTGGACCTTCTTGTGCACAAAGTTTAGGATGTATTACTCTAGTGGAAGCATTTTTATTTATTTATTTTTGCAACTGAATTCAATCCCTCAGCTTTTCTCACTGGCTCAAGCCAATGGGAATGGCAGAGGTCTGCCCTGTGCCCATGGGGAGGCATGGGACGGGAGATGTCTTTGGAGAAGAGCCTTTCTGTGCAAGGGTGTAAATAGCCATGGGCAGAAGTAGGACAGATAACAGCTTAAAAATACACCAGATTCTTGCAGCTCCAGGCTGTGAACATTGCAGCAGTTCAACCACTGGATCAAGCAGATATGAGGATGCCTGCGAATTCAAATCAGTCTTAGGAGGTCTGAAGAGCATCATCTTTAACATCCCCTCAGATCAGGCTCCTCCACCACTGCTCCTGCTCTGTCTTGGGCTCGGGTGAGTGTCCCAGTGCCACGTGCCACCACTGCCCTGTGTCGCCTGCCAGGTGAGGGCTGAAGTGCCCAAGGTGCATTGTTCTCCTTTCCTGTAGCTGGCTCCAGGAGGAAGGGCAGGAAGTGAGTAACTGGTGCACTCCAGCTAAAATCTGAAGACATAACAAGTGGAGAATTGCCATTTTGGGTAGTTCCAGCTCTCACAGGCCACATGGAGCCATATCCTGTTCCTGGCAGTGGGCAGAGGTGGATACTCAAGGAGAGTAGAGGCAACATGGCTTTATGGAGATGTGTCCCCGTGGATTTTCCCTGGTGTGCAGCAGGAACTGGGATTCATTTCCTGAGCTGGAGGGTGCTGTGGCTCTTGCTCAGGTCTCTGTGAGCACAGGGCTGACAAACCCCTTGAGGAAATCTGGATGGGTGCATTGTTCTACACGGGCTGGAACAGGAAAGCCAACAACTTTCCTGGAATTAAAACATAAATGAACACATTGCTTATAAAAAGTACTTCCGAGATAAGTCATTTATAAACTGCAGAGAAGTTTATGACATATAAGGCAATCTGTACTGAGGCAGCTGTGAGAAATGCAATTAGCTAATTGGCAATGCTTCTCCTAATTGCTACTTTAGCAGGAGAGCTACACCAGTTAGAAAAGAGTTGGTGCTTGGCTCAGAACAAACTGGATCATCCCCAAGGGAGTTATTTAGGGTAGGAAGTGGGAGTTCCCCCGTCTCCAGTGTCATTATAAACGTAGAGAAGCCTGTTACAGGCTTTGCTTTGCCACCTGGGACAGACACCAGCACCTGGCCATGGGGACAAGGCACATTCCCACCCTCTGAGGGGACAAGGCACATTCCCACCCTCTGAGGGGACAAGGTGGGAGAAGCCAAGGAGACAACAACCAGCACTCAGAAACAAGAGTTGTTTTTAATGTAGACTCCACCTGGATTTCCTCCTGTCTGGGGACATTCTACCCTTTAACCAGGGTGCCATTCCCAGTGCCTGTCCATCCCCAGACTCCGCAGCTCAGGCCAAATACCCAAAGTGAGAAGTGGCACTGAAGTGTTCCCTGCAATAACTCACCAGGGAGGTTTCGGTCGGCAGGCTTCAAAAGCAAACCTCCAAGAGCACCAGGAGGAAAATAGCTGATCTCCAGGCCTTTTTATTGCTTGTAAAACTTTATTGGAGGGAGAGAGAGCAGGGATAGATAATGCCTTCACAGTGAAATCATAGAGCATTATCTTAGTGTCAAAGCAAAATTGAGCTCATTTCTCCAAAGATTAACACTTGGTATCAGCTGGAGCAGTATCTAGCACCTCAAGAAGTTATTATTAGTTTCATTTTTTAGTCAAAGAATTCCCTTTTGAATAGAGTCTCCTGGAATTTACAGACCACCTCTGTCTGGAATGCTTGCACAGGAGTTATAAATAAAATTATTTCCTAAAAATGTTTCCTAGTACAAACAGCCTGGGTTTACCAATGTAAACATACTGTATGTATTCATGCATATTTTCAATTGGTTGCTGTGTTCTTTTAACATTTGCTTGAAAGATAACACGATGGGAGTACATTATATATTTGCAATATTTTATTAGTGTGGAGAAGCAGTTAAAGACTGAGACGTTAATGAAATGAAGAGTTTTAATTCTCTTTTCACTTGTCTGTCCACAGACTCATCTAAGCACCTTACATTCATTAACATATTTCAGCCAGCCAATAGTACCTGCAGCTGGAGAAGTTATTTCTTAGGTGGGAAAACCCACACTGGGCAGACAGGAACCGTTCTGGGTGCAAGTTGCTCAGCTGGGAGCTGAAATGAAGTTCTCACAGCCCCAGGCCTGGGTGCCTTACAGAACCCATTGTGTCTATCGTAGATCTGGAAGAATTGATCACATCAGTTCCAGATTACTGCTGTCTAAAACCAGGCAAAATGCTTTATCAGTGGAGTCCACATTTAGTTGGATATGACCCACACGGTTTTTCAAAGTATAGAGCTGAAAATGGAGAGCTGAGGGAAAGCAAAGGGATTTTTTTTCCACAAAAGAATGCTACACATGATTTCCTTAATTTACTGAAACCAGTTACATTAATTCCCATGGTCTTGTGAGGAACTTTTCTTTTTTTTTAAATAAGAAAAATGTCCAATGATTAGATGAGTTTCCTCCCTAACCTTGTTAAGCTGAAGTTATTGGAGAGATAGCAGTACATGCACACTGTCCTGGTTTTTCTTGTTTCATGGATTTTCCTCTTGTCTTGCCTTGTTTAAGCCTCAAACTTCCAGGGGCTTTAAGAAGCAACTTCAGTTTTATTTAGGGGAAGCTCTGCTGACTGAAGATAGGATCTGGTATAGCCGTGAGGAATTAGAAAATAAAAGCTTTAAAACAATAAAACAAAAACACTGAATAAATAACAGGCAGGACACTTTGCAGAAGGGGTGGGATCACCTCCTGCTCATTGCCCAGTTTCCATCCCCAGTTTTAGTTCAACCTCCACCCCACGGGGAGGTGCCTGCTCTGGAGTGTGTCACTTCCCTACAGGGGAAAACTTTCAGCCAGTAGATTTTTGTCTTCTTCTTCCCTCACTAAGCAATGATCTTTAAAAAACCAACAAAAAAACAAACAAACAAACAAACAAACAAACAAACAAACAAAAAAACAAACAACCAAACCAAACAAAACCCTAAATTTATTTGCCTTGCACATACAATGAAAGAGCCAAAGATTTATTTCTGGTTGAAGCAGTGGGTACTGGAGGCAATAGAGCTTTGCTAGTTTTCATTAGCTGAGGAGTTGGCTTGATGCAATCACATTGGACATGCCAATAAAACTGAAAGGTAACCAGCTGTTTTAGTCCAACTACGATGTGGGCTTTTTTTATTATTCCTGGAGGAATTTTGCAACATATGATTTGTAAAAATTACTTTTATATGTAATTAGTATAGCAATAAATATTTTCTGAACTGCAACTCTTCTTCTAATTTTGGTTTCCTAGGCAAGTCTAGCCAAGTCATAGCAAAGAACACAGCATCAGAAGAAAGTTATTGCAACAAAGCTGGAATCAATGTCAATAAAATAATGCCAATATCATTTGTAGGAGTAGAAACACACAGAAATTTCCTCCTACATCTTGAAAAATGTATTTATAAGAAACTCTAGGTTTCAATTTTTTTTAAACATTTTATAGAGGACTTTTAAGGTAATACTGAAAACACTATCAGCTTAAGAAATCTGAGTCAGTTCCTTATATGAATAAAATTCATTTGGCACACACAGCATGCATGCACACACTGCACGAGCTCTAAATTGTCTCTTCGTGATGTAAACAGGGCAAAAGAGGCCCTGAAACAACCCAAAGCACTGCGAAGACTTCCCTGGGCAGCATTTTCAAGACACCTGAATCTGTGAAGGTCCAATGACTTATGTTTGGAGAGATGAAAATGTGTTTGCCCATAAAAGAGAATCACTGATGTTGCTTTGGATGAGCTCTTGGGCAGGGTGGTCACTTTGCTGAGCTTTGTGGTCAAAAGTCCTGAGGCACAGCTGAAGCTGGAGCTGAAAGGCAGCTCCACAAATCCGAAGAAGGAGTTCATGCATTAGGTAGGACCCATCTGAAGCTTGAAAATCACAACCCTGATGGAATCTATGCCAGTTTCTGATGTCCAGGCTCCAGACTCAGACTTCACAGACACAAATCTGGCAAACATGATGGTTCCTTTTCTGTGAGCTGAATTTGGAAAAAAGGGAGAAAATTGGCTAATTTTGAATGATAGGCAAAGATAGATATAGAGAAAATGCACAAGAGTAAAGAAAAAGTTTGTTTTCCAGAATGTTATGAAGACTTTGGGTGTGCAGAGATCTTCCTTTTTCCTTCTGAACCCTTAAAATCCATTAAGCCAAGACCTCAGGATGTAAAAGCTGTAATAATTAGGCATTGACCAAAACAAACCATTTTGCTGCCGTGTCTTTTGTGTCAGCAACATTCACATTAAAGCAGAAGGACCCACCAGAAGAGCTGATCTGGTCTGTAAGTCATGAACTAAAATACTTTCTTCTTCTGTAATTGCTCCTTTATGTTATGAACTTGCATTTTAATAACTCCCATATTATTTATTTACTCGGTATTGTCCATGGCATGCAATTTAAGGTGTTTTAACTGCACATTTAATTGACTGTGCACGATAGCTGTTGGTGAAACATATGTAATTAGGAAGACTGTAAAATGTGTATTATATGTAAGTAATAGTCACTGTTCTATTTCAGGGCTCCTTTTAAGAAAGATTGCAGAAGTAATTAAAAACTTAATCTAGTCTAATCACAAGAACTTCTACATTTTGAAGTGCCTTCATTTGCAAAACAGAGGGAGAATAAGACTTTCAAGAGCTAAATCATTTTGATCTCTGTTTATGCCATTTTGCCTGTTTTTCATGGCACATTCCGACGGGCAGAGCTTGGCTTGCCAGCCTGGACTTCCATCCTTAGCTGACTGTCCATGCTATTGTAGTTTTAATTCAGCCTTTTAATCCTACCTGAAGTGCACTTACTTGTGGTTGAATTAACGATAATTGCGAGCTCCTTGGCATCAGCTACAGTCTACCTTAGTGCTGCTTTGCTGTCTGGAAATTCCAGTTCCTGGCGTCAAGGGCTCCAATCACTTCCACAATTTCTAGAAATAGCTGTGACCTGCTTTTTTGCACCTTTTCCATCCTTTCAGGCTAACCCAAGCTCCTAGAAACAGAACACTATTGAGGCCCGAGCTTTTTTAATACTTACAGCTTGGTAACTTCGCTTTTTCTGTTTAATTACAGGTTTCGTGTTTGGAGTACGAAGAAGGACATCTTGTAAAGGCACCTTTTCATGTGTGGACAGACCATAAAAATGTAGGTAGGGGCTTCTTTCCCACACTGGGTGCCCCTGTGGCCTTCAGAAATGCCTCACTGCTCTGTTATCAAGCAGACCTGTTTAGAAAAGAAAGAAAAAAAGAACCTGAAGTGCAACCAACTCCTACTTGGTTACCTCAAACCAGACACTGTTTGGTCGTGTGGGACCAAATGTCAAGCTAGACAAAGAAGGCAAGCATGCAGTGAGTTGGGCTATTGTGGGGAAAGAGCAGGAGCAAAAACAATGTGGACAACAGTGACATTTCTGTCAGTGCAGTGGGTGCAACACACCCACTTGCTTAATCTGAAAATCTTGTGGGGTGCAAGCTCTGGCAGTTAACACAGCTGTTATTAAAACCCACTGCAGCACAGATGAGCCACTGGTGTTCTTGTCATTAATAACTGCAATTTTGGGAGTCAGTCTAGGTGAAAATAATTTAATTAAAATTGCCTTAATTAATGTGATTATTGCACCAAATAAAGAAGACAACACATTAATGCTCCTCTGAAGAATACTTTTTCACCTTTTCTCTTTTATTGAAAAGTTTAGCATTTTCTGACTCAGTAAATTACTGAATCATTAATTTATGCTTGGGGGATGAGAAAGTTATTTTCAATAGAATTAAATCTACAGCTTGATGATGTAAGGGACTCCTCATGAGATTTCTCCTACTGTAAATCAATCAGTTTCTCCCAGCTCAGGGCTTTGGAGACCAGCTAAACTTGCTTTTATACAATGAGGGCACAAGAACTCTTTATTTTTCTTCCAGATAGGGTAGATGGTGCCTGTCATAAGTCAGCTGAGGTGAGGAGCTGGGGAGGAGGTAAAATGAATATATTGGATAGGGGAACTAACAGAACCCCTTCTTTTACACAGGACCATGGACCACTTGGCAATAAGATCACAAGTGCAGGCAGACAGGGAGACACGTATTTCAGTCACACTGACTTTTTAAAAAGTAAGGTATTTATTTATTTCACGGTATCAACATCTCCTTATTTAGCTTTGCACTATAAAGGTATTTACCATACTAATCCCATTAGGCAGAAAACACCCCTGCCAGAGTTCCTGAGGAAAGCTTATCACCACTCCTATTGTTCCACTCCTCTTGACTGCCCAGGAGACAAGAGCCCATAGACTCAGATACTGAAATTTAAGACCTAATTAGACCCTCACACCTTTGCTCCAAAGCATCCTGGAGGTGTAAAACTACTAAGGTGCTTAATCTGATGACTCAGGAGAGTCTTGCTCTTCCTTAGCAATGAGGCTTCACCTACAACACAAATGCAGGATCTGCTTAAAACACAGTTGGGACTCGAGTGGTAGGAAAAAGGTAAAGCGTGTAGAGTGGGTGGGATCTGGCTAGCTCAGATTTCCTCCCATCTGTAAAAAAATATTGTTTCCATTTGTTCTTTCTGACAACCTTTCAGAAGAGGACTCAGGAATTTAGAGAGAAAAATGAAGACACTTGGAAAAAACCAGACAACTTTGGGAATCTTTCTGTTCCCACAGACCTGTTTACTGAGTAGATGCAGCCAAGATGAGCTTGGAGCAGCAGAGAAAGTGCTGGCTCGTTACCCAGGTGCCTCTTAACACGTCTGTCAGTTCAGAGAAACAACACAGCTTTCCCTGCTTTCATGTATGTGACCACAGGCTGATGTGCCCAAGGGTCAGTTGTTTTGAAGTGCACACATATTTTGTGCAGTTTTCCTTTTAGAAACTGTACCTATCCATTTCATATAAAACCCAACTGTGTTTTCTTAGGCCCTCTTTAAAGTGTTGTGCTGACATGGGATTAGATGAGTCTTCAATTCTCATATAACACCATTTTCATTCCGTTGGTAGCTTTCATAATCTGCTGGCAAAATCATGCAGGAATAAGGCTGGCCCTACATCTAGATCGTATTTAAATCAGAAAGCCAAAGTGGTCTGCAGGTTGCAAAATAAAAACTTGATACATATGAAATCCTCTGCAGATCAAACAATAATAATGGGAATTTATTTCAGCAAAGTCCTGAGGAAGGGCCTGACTGAAGGTAAAAAGTTTTCTAGCTGAAAGCAGGGACAGAACTAATGCTGCTGGACTTGATGGAGGAACAGAAGTTGCTTCCTGTGGATAAATCCTGATTGTGAGTCAAAGAAGTTCATCAATAAAACACCTTATCTGTTAAAGTTTAATGCCCTGTTGCTCATGAAGAAACAAAAACAAAATAACAAAAGAAGTTTTAAAAATTGCAAACACATTCCATCTTTCACAGAATTTAATTTTCCCCGTCAGGTCACAGCAGATATTTAGTCCTGCATTAATATTTGTAAAGACTCCTAAAAGTGCTGGACTAATTAAAAAAAAAAGGCCAGGTGCTGATGGAGAATTTGGGGCAGCTGCTTCACAAACCATTTGGATACAGAGTGTTTTAGAGGGAGGACTGCAGGAGATGGAGTGGGTGGCTTCAGCCAGTCTGTCTCTGAAATGCTCTGACAGAGCTGTGTGAGAGGGGCAGCCTTGTTGTCTTCATGATGGGAGATAAAATTAAAATTCTAACTACTACCTCAGTAAAGCCCCAATCCCTCCCTTCTCCTGGGATTCTCCTGTCTATACACCTTGAAGGAGGAATCTCTTTGAAGGTCCATCAGTGAAGAAAACCGTGGCACTTCTTATCGTGGCTGCACTCCATTTTCAAGGCAAGGGAAATTCCAGTGAGACTTCAAGATCCATCAAGGTGGTTTAGCTCTTATTCATCACCCTCCTGGCATCCAGGCTTGAAATTCTTGATGTGATTAGTGCCGGGGAAACCATTTTCATCCTGCTCAGCTTTATTCAGAGCCCCTGGTGAAGCACAAGACCTGATGGTAGAGAGGAGAGGGTTCACTAAAAGCTCCCCCTTTTACAGCAGTGCTGAAGTGGCAGGGCTCTGCCCCAGCCTGAGATTTCATGGCACGTGAATGTCCCTTTGCTCCATGGCAAACAGAGCCACAACAATTGCACACATCCACAACAGAAACACTGAAGAGAGAGAACACAAAACCAGAGCTGTTGTGGCAGAGGTACAGCCAGCCAGGGGGAATGCCTGTGAACAGTCTGACATTGAAATCCCGAGTAATTCCATTTTTCCATGAGGTTGCTGGCATCTGGTGTGTTATTAACTCAGTAGAGATCTGTTAAATGCATAACCCCCCTGCACAAAGGATACGTTCTTTTACCGCCTTTCTCCCTTTAACCCGTACTTCCCTTTGATACTCGCCTGCTCCACCGTTGCCAACCATGATTTTGCAAACTCGGTTGAAACATTTCAGGGGGACAAATCACCCTGTTTACTCCCTGCCACCCTCATGAGTTTGCAGGCAGAGCCTCCACTGCTCTCAATCTGAATTTTCCCTTTGCCTTCCTGCAAATCCTTGGACTTGTTTCATAAGATGCACCGAGATATTTCACCAAGAGAGCAAACATCTGACAAAAGGTAAGGATTAAGGTTGGTCAGCCATGGCAGGTGCCTAAAAATAGTGTAAAGAGATTAAGCAGATGAGAGAACTGAGCTGTGTTTTGTTCCCATTGCAGCATGATAGAGGACAGGGCAGAATTCAGACAAAATGCAAGATAACTGTTATGAGGAAAATTATTGGGAATAACTGGTATAAACTCAGCTTATTGAGGTTTACGTATCGAATACCATAGAAGATGCTAGAGGTGTCACTTTGACTCAGATTTCAGTAGGTCATGAGGGTTTATGGAAGGCTGGTTTCAGGAACGTTGCTGCAGCCTCTCAGAGCACAATTAGAGCGTAAAGCAGAGCACAACCTTACCTAGATCTGAGGTTTCACTTCGGGCTGGGTTCAAAGTAAATGCCAAATGGATGATATTGATTTAGGATTAGCTTGGCCACAGAGATAAAAGGTCTTGCAGCCAGGATGGGTCAGTTAGCATCAACCCAAGTATCCTCCAGCTAAAACCTCCCCTTGCATGGGAAAAGACAAGCACAAGACTGTGGCTGACAGGAATAACTGAATCAGCACAGCCACGAGTGGAGCATTTGTGACCTCCTTAGCTCTTACCTATTTTTCTTTGTGACAAAGGAGGACTTAGGATTTTATAATATTTGTAATTCCCAAAGTCTTTTGGACATGACATCATCTCCCATCAGGGTGACAGAGAAAGGAAAGCTGTAGACCTCAGTATCAACTGACTGTGTCAAAGCAGCAGAGGTGCAGAGGTTGCCTGAGTGGCAGATCAAAACTTGGTTTTTCCTGATTCAGAGAAGGCAGGATGTGAATGCTCAGCCCTTGTCTCGTCCTCTTCCTCACAGGGGTTAAAGCTGATCTAAATGTCACGTGTTTGTGGTGAGGAGGGAGGATGTTATAACTCTACAGTCAGTCAGCTGTAACAGTGACCCCAGGAGTGGGGCTGGCCTTGAATAATGCAGTCATTTAGTACCTTAATACAAATTCTGCTGATCTGGCTGGAGAAGAAAGAAAATGAAGATCATTAACATAAAGTATAGGGAAAATAAAAGGAAGAAACTGCCTTTTACAGCCCCATACTCCTACCCCTTTCAGTTCCTACAACAACCAGTACTCATGGTGTTTATGACTGTTATCTGCTCAAGTATTAAACTAATCAGAAAAAACCCACAAAGTTAAATATATACCTGTTAACAGCAAAGGTCTGAGTGTATCCATCAGTGAGGTAGAAAGGGAACTGTGAAATTTATGTGGAGTGACTGGAAACAGTTTGCTCAGTGCCTTTGAGTGCTTTTCCATCAGCATGGCACATTTCCTTTGTGAGCAATCTTGACTTAGCCCACGTCTGTAGGATTTTCTTCGTTCTACCACAGTCCAGAGTTTAATAATTACATTTGCAAACCTCCAAAGACCTTGGTATGAGGCTGTGGAAGTAAAAGAGATCCTTTTTACCCACTTCCCTCGGGTTTATATATCTTCATCTCCCTGACACTTGTTTCCACAGAATATTTGATATTTTGTCACTTTCATGTGTGTTGCAGGCTTGGCTAATGTGGGAATTGCTGCTTCCTCAGTCCCACCTTCTGGGACTTTATTTTAACTGGAAATGATCATCTGTGTTATTCAGAAACCTTGGTGTAAATCACACTCCTGACACATATCTGCATAATTAGAGTTCCTCATGAATATGACATCCTGTGGCTTAGGGTAAAGTATTAATTGACCTATGAAATATTCTGAAATCCCAGTGGAAAGCAGTTTATTTCCAATGAGTTTCTCTTTGCATTATATTCAGATAAATTCATCACAATCCTATTAATCAATGTTTCCTTCTAATGAAATATTACTCTTCAAAATCCATAGCAGGAGTAGTAAGAAGTACCCAGATAGCTTTGACTTGTACCCTCTTCTGCAGGGCATGTGTAATTTGCTCATTTAATAATGATTTTAAAATGTTTAAAAACTAAACAAAACAACAAGTTCCTACTCTTGTATTCAGGTGTGAGTTATCCATCTTTCTTGACGAGACATGCATAATAATTATATAAGCCCTTGGGCCAGTATACATGAGCATTAAAGTGAATTATGACATGATCAGACTGCTAAGGAAAGCCACAGTTATTTTGCAGAAATGGGGCCAAATTCTACTCCCCTGGAACTGGTCATGATGCTACAGAAGCCAGGAGTTACCTTCCTGAGAAATTTGCTCTGTGCAGCCCAATGTAAACTTGGGGTTTTAGCCCTGTCATACTTGTACTCTCTGCTGCCAAGAAAACAGCACTGAAAGAAGATGATGATTTTTCAGTTTTGCACTGAAGTGTGCCTCTAATGTTCTGTGAGACAATGGGAACAAAACCAGAGATGACTCGGATACACAGATTTAAAATATGTGTGCTTTCCAAAAGCAAAGCGTAAAGGGGGAAAGTGAGAGAATTCTACAGCTACAATAGTTTGACCAAAGATCAGAGAAGTCAATGGGAGTCTTTCCATTTTTCATTCAGTGAGATTTAGATCAAATCCCTTTGGGGACTCATAATGAAGTTTATTTCCATTATAAATATACAGTTGATATGTCAAATTTTACTACCATCATGAGAAAAAGATTACACACAGAGTCACAGCCCAGCTGAAATTCACTTGAAAGAGAATTGCAGTAAGTTACTATTGCCAAGTCCTAAAGGGAATGACATTTGACAAGAAAAACATTCATACTTCTTAGATACAATCACTAAACTTTATTCTTTGTGTGGTGATCAGTCTGCTGCACTCATTAAGGAGCAATCTGTCCCTCTCAAAGATTGATCCTTACTGGCCTTTTCCATATATTTCTCCTGATCTTAGCATATGACTTGACAGGGAAAAAAAAATTATATATTTTTACACCAAAATAGCCAACTGCTAGTGGAGCTTGGATAGGTACATTAGTTGCAACCAACTCATTTTGAAGTAAAGTTTTTGGTTGTCTTTTATAAATTAATTCCTTTTTTTTTTTTTTTCTTCTAATGAAGACAAAGCATTAGTGCAAAGGTAATAACTTTTTTATGATCATAAACTAGACAGTCTGATTTATGGCTTTCTCTCTCTGGGTGTTACATTTATATGAACCATATCCTAATTCAGGATCAACCACAGCTTTTGTGAAGACCTCTGTACTTAAAAAAGGAACAAACCCAACCCAACATGTTATTAATTACACAGAAAGTTGGTATGGAAGAGTCATCGACCATATTTACATCAGAATCTATTCTTCCCTGTTTGAAAAATGGAGTGATCGACACACTTTCATCAGGCACTCAAAACTCAGAATTTTGAACCATTTCTACTCACTATAAACATAATTTGGTTTTGGTGGGTGGAATTCTCATTAGTCTCTTAGCTGGCTGGTGTGTTTTGATAACTGAAGAATGAAGTCAAAATCTCAGCAATGTGAAAGCGCGTTTGTTTATTTTCCCAAATGACCCTATTGGAATTCTCTCCCCAAATTAAAAACACTCTAATGCATATTGATAAGTTTCACATGCCCCAGCTTTGAGGGATACCATTCTTTCTGATTCTAAATCACTAAGTTCTCGCTTTATTTCATATTCTCCCATTACTGTATTCATTGACGGGTTGTAAAGAGGATGTAACAGACTGAAGACTAAGAAAGAAATACAGCAAAGAGATGAAGGAGTGTTTTTTGTCTGTCTGTCTCCTGAAGTCTTCAGATGGTGACTAGATGCCTACAGATAAGACATTTCTTCATCAAGGAGTTAGAGAACTCTGTAGTTAAATGACATTGAGTGAGTCATAGAGGAGATCAGATCATCTCATGAAATCTTCAGTTGTTAGAATGTGCATCCTCCTGAATGCAGATAATAATGTTCCAGGAGTCAAAGTCCAGATCTTTCTAAATCAGTTATTTCAATGGGAAGAGGAGTTTCAGGGGACCTACATGTAATTTTTGAAAGTCCTAAATGTTAGAGCTGACCTAGGGCAATGCGACAGAAGACACTGGCTGAAATTCTGTCTCCAGTGAGCCCAAGAGGGAGTCTGAATTCAGCATGACCATGTTACCACCCAGGGTGTCAGTGGGAAAATTGCCAGTCTAAACCAAGAGAAAGCAATATATTTAACCCCAGGAAGAAAAGTAGGAAAGATATTCCAGTCCCTAGTCCCCCTTCTCCCCTCAAACCCTCCCCACCAAGCCAAAGATATGAGCCAAATGGAGAGTGCCATCAGATCTGTCAAGGTAAAAGGTGTTTGGGGCAAGTATGGGGGTTACAGCCATGAGATATGAAGGCAGTGAGAAATTGAATAAACTGGACAAAACAAAGTTCATCAATGGGTTCACAAAATCACAGAAAGGTTGAGGTTGGAAGGGAGCTCTGGAGTTCACCATGTCCAACCCAGTCTCAAGCAGGTTCAGCTAAAGCAGACTGTGTCCAGATGGTTCCATTTCACAGGGACATCCAAGGACACGCTCCAGCCTTCGCCATCAAAATTCAGTGATGATTCCATCAGACCTTTCTGCCAGGTGCAAACTCTTCCCCAGCTCCCTCAGTACTGCTGGTTCTCATTCATTAATGGGTCTCCCAGGAGGAATTTCTTGACATGCAGGTAGCTCATAAACCCACAGTTGTTATGGGAGTCAGTGTAGAGCTTAGTTCTGGTTACAGGAAACGGGAGGAAGAAAGGGGGACTTTTGGACTGTTTTATTGCAATTTAAGCAGGCTTCTAAGAGATGAGAAGCTGGCAGCAATGTCAGAGGTTACAAGGAGTTTCCATACAATTGCAAATCCATATTTCTCCATCCTTATGCGCAATGTGGGAGAAGAGCAGCCAGAAGTAAGTGGCAGAAGCAGGAGGAGGAAGAGAGCTATTAGCTGGCTCTGGTTTGTCTCTCCCTCTTATCAGATCTTAACTTCACAGTAGCAGCTTCCACAGCAAACTCCTTTCAAGCCTGACTCGCTAGAGAAGGGAAATTTCAGACACATGAGAGCAGCTAACGAGGCAGAGGAGCAGCTCTTTCTGGCTGCAGCAAACTGCATGGGACCCCTCCATGGCACAGTTTGGTTTCCTTTGCCTACAAGCCCGACAGGTTCCCCGAGGAGATGGATTAGGTTGATCTGTCATTTGTTATTAGGTGAATCCTGACAAACGTTAAGACTGTGCTGTGATTCTTTGATGGGCACCTGTCTGTGTTTTTTTTCTAATTGGTCAAGAATTTCTCTGCTAGATACGTATTTCAAACAGCTAAAAAATTCAATCCTCTACCCAACTATTTCATGCTTGTGGACGTCCCAAAGAATGTCATGGAATGAACTGAAGTAATTTGGGCCACACTGTGTCATAACACAACACAATTGCTCTACTGAGATTGTTCCAGTTTTACATCCACTTATCAACCACAGCAGAAATCCATCCACTGTTAAGATTTCAATTATTATTTTAATCTATTTTTTTTGCCTGACAAACAGCTTTTCCATCATTTTAGATGATATTTCCTGTTTTAATCCATCCGGGGTACAATTGTGTGTTCTTTTCCTTGCAGTTCCCAGGGCAGATGGAAGAAAATGGGCATCAGTTTGGATGGTCTGTGCCAGGAAATATATAATAATGCCGTCATTCTCAAGACAGCTCTGCAGCAGCAGGCTCAGACAGCTACAAAGTAGAGCACATGCATGGATTTGTCATCCTGTCTTACTCTTAAACAACATTGGCTTCTTTGTCAATTGTGAGGAAGCGGGGGGAAAGCCCCTTGGAGATGAGCCACAGGTTTATTTGTTCCTGAGCTCTGACAGCAGTGTTGGCTGCAACACAATCCTTTTTTTAGAAAGGAGAGGTGAGCATCTTGTGCAACTTGCTCAGAAAAGTCAACAGATGTGTTTGACAAATGCATTTTCTTGACACAAGCTGACTTGCAACACCCAAGGACAGGATGTGTGTGACCGCATAAATCCCATGTTCCAGACAGACCAGGAGTGCTGCTCCCTGTTCCCTACAGCCCCACTTCTGGTGTGAAAAAAAGCCACCAAGCATGGGAATGATCTGTGGGCAGAAGTGCCCTAGCACACTACTGGCACAGAGTGAAGCAAACCTTGGGGAATTATGTGAGCAGAAACCTTCTTTTCTGCTCTTCTGCACCAACGTCCACCATTCTGTGGGGGTGGACATCTGAGGTTTCTATTTAAACTCATAATTTAGTAAGGCTGTGCCTCTTATCCAGTTCAGCTGAGTGTGGCAGGTCCTACTCAGAGGGGACCCTTCAGTCCACCTCCTTGTTTTTCACGATACTCAGAACATGCAGAGATTCACTGCTTCCTTTACCTCGTGGACAAGTAAATACAGGCTCTGTGGACCTAGAGTCCTATGGGTTCCTACAGTGTTGGTTTCCAGGGTGCCAGTGGGAAGAAGGTGCCTTCAGTGTTGTAAATTTTTCAGTATTTCTGCCTTCATCAAACATTTGGGAGATATCATGAAAATATTTATTTCTGACTGCAAAGGGAGATGCCTTTTACTGGTAGATTCTCTGTTTCTCAGGCCCTGTGTGAGAAACACAGTCCAATGCTAAAAGATGTCATTAGGTGGTTGCATTCCCCATCCTTACCCGTGCCAGAGGCTGGGCCATCCACAAACAGTTTAAATCTGGGCACACAAACAGCATCTGAGGAACTCGCACTGAGACACACACACAGCCTATTCAAGCACTTCACGAGCGGGATGGTGATATTTTTAATGCCTCCCAGCAAGCACATGTGAAGAGGTTTGGTAACCCAATATGAATTCTGAAATGCACAGACAGATCTGTGTCAACCCCTAGTGAGAAAGTGCCTCGGTGTCGCTGGTAAGCCGATGTCAAAGCAAGAGGCACACGAGATGAGATTGCCGAGAAAAGGGCATTATTTATTTAAATGCAGCTCTATATACAAAATGAATGCTCACTGGGATTGGCCACAGCCCTCCGCCCCCTGGGGTTGGTTGGCCACAGGCATTCCCACCTGTTCCCGAGGAGCTCTGAACACCTTATCTTCTGTTTACCATGAACAGATAGATTTTCCCATGAGAATAGAGAGTTCTGTGCTGTCACACCTTGGAAGCTCTCCAATAAAACACCTGCAGCCTGTGTGGCTTTTGCATTGCCTTTAGATAATCCCATGGTCCCTCATAGCAGCAACCTTGCTGTTTCAGTTGATGTGCTTGCTGATCATGGAGTACGAAAATGAGTACTGGTAATATTAGTGCTGCAAGTCCTGATGGCCAAACACATTTCCTTTAAGAACGGAGTGTCACAACTGGTGGATGACATCTAATTGAGTGACACACTTCCACACACATCAACACATGCTTTGCTACAAATAGAATGATTTCATTTTTAAGGAAATCTCTGAGGGGAGAGAAGGAGATACCCTCCTTCCTTTTTGGTGCATTAAGAAGGTTTGAGATTTCCCCACTCTCCTACTTGTTTCTTGAAATTCAGCTTCCTTTAAAGTCACAGATAGCATTGAATGTCCATTTCCAGACCTCCTGTGTCAAGGGGGGGGTCTGTATCATGCCCCATTGCATCCCAAGAACAAAAGATGACTGACACACTAAATGTGTTTAAAAACACACGTAGCTCAGGGAACTTTTGATGAAGCAGGATGGCCCTTTTGCTGTAGCTTTTCCACCACAGATGTCCCCAGCAAGACTGCCCAGAGCTACCAGAGAACCCTGTAAAGCAGCTGAGGCCAATTGCCAACATTTAGGCATAATTCAGGTCAACTCATCCTAAAAAAAGAGCTCAGAATAAACTGCATCAACTGCTACTTCTTCCTGTCCTGGACCCTCACAGCAAAGTGTCACTGGAACAGAGTCTGTGGTGCTCCAGAGCTCCTTCCCACCAGCTTCACAGCTAGTCCTAGGCTCCATGTAATAGATTAAAATAAATAATAATGATAGGGAATTAATAGCTAACTAATGAAGGTTTAGAAAGACCAGCAAAATCATCCCAGAGCTAAGAAGATTTCCATAGCTTAGGTTTGAAGAAAAGTTGACACATGAACAATGTTTAGGTTCTAATCCTCCTCTATCCCATGGTCAGTCTCAGTGAGAGGAACACACCTCTGCATCTCTCCTCTCTTCTGAATTTTATAATTCTCCTCATTAATCTTGTGTTTTTCCTTGGGCGAGTCCAGCTCTGTTCCTGTTCAGCCTCAAGGCTGGGAACCTGGAAAATATCTTCTGAATTTTCAGCAAATATTTGTCTCCCTCATCACAATTCTTATTCCTCTCTTCCCTTAGGAAACATAACTCATTAAAGATCAAGAAGAGCTTAACTCAAATATAGGTTTTATTTACAGAATTTCACTTTCCTCTCCCTCCCCATCTCCACATAATTTTTCTCTGTATTTTATTTTCACCAGCTGAACTACCCTCTCAAAAACAAATTTCCAACTCTGTAGCTCCATCAATGTTAAGGAGTTATCCTGCATTCACAGGAAGAGTAAAGATCCCAGGTTTATGTTTCTTTATCATTTAACCGGTAAAAGCTACAATTTGCAGGTTCTGCAGTCTTTCAAGCTTTGCTTAATAAGGAGTACTTGTGCTTGTCACAAACAGGCAACCTTAGGATTATACAAGAATAAAACTTCCTTTTGTCTTTTCTTCCAGGTGTCCATATGTCTGCAACAGGGAATCTGGCCAGCTCACAGAAACTTCCTCTCCTCCAAGAACTGCATACTGAGGCAAATTCCCAGCTTATTAAAAAATACTTCTGTTATTTTGCCATCTTGTTTGTTCTGCAATTCCACTGTAATTTTTTCCCTCTCTCTCTCTCTTTTTTTTTCTTTTTTTTTTAATTATGCCTCTGGCTTTTGGAGGGGGAAAAAAAGGAAATGGAAAAGAAAAAAACACAAGAAATTTTTAAATATATCTTTATTTTGGGCTTTGTGTCACTTCCAAACTTCTGTAGGAATTGATAGGAACATCCCAATATTCAGATGCTGCTTGTCCAGTCAAGAGCTGTTTGCATGGAGAAGTACACAGAAGCTTCCAAAAAACCCATAAAGATCTTAAAGTACGTTATAAAGCTTCTCTTCAGCTTCTGACAGAAGTGTCTTAACTTCACTGCCACTGGACTCTTTTCCAAAGTAAATGAAATTAAAACTGGAATGGATAAAACTTGAGTAACACTGTCCCAGAGTTTAATGTGGTCCAAACACTCATTTTCAAAGTTCAGCTTCGTTGTTTTAGTTTTCCTCAGTTATTCCTAAGACAACTTTTCAATTCAGTGGTGGATTTTCTTTGTTTGGTTGGTTTCTTTTTTTCCCTCATCTTATAACTTCCTGGATTTTGAAGGTAAAATCCAGTTATGTCGAGATCCGAGAAACTGGTCCTTCAAAATAAAGGAAAATGTTTTGGTCTGTGGCTTCTTTCATGAAGACACAGAACTGACCATAACAACATATTACATGTTTTTAGTTATACTTCATCCTTCATTACTATTTGAAGGAAAAGATTGACAGAATGCCTTATACCCTCCTTTGAATGCTATAAAAGTATTCTAGAAATTTTTTCCTAATATACACTTGTGAAAAAACTGAAAAGGCACTAAACAAATAATAAAATTGGAAAGACAGTGCAATGTTTGCCCATGAATCACCCAAATGGCACCCAGACTCCAACACAACACTGTTGCGTAGCTATTTGCAACTTCACTTAATTGAATTTTGCAATGCAGTTTCACAACGCCACTTTCTAAGGCTGGCTTTGCAAGAATCCTGTTCATTAGTGTTTAAAAACCCCGGTTAGACTTCGGAGGGAGTCTTCCAGCTCTGCCTGCTCCTGGCTTTTCATGACCTTCTCCTGCTCTGCGCCCCAGGCAGAGCGATCCTGCGGCTCATCCCGGGATGTGGATGGAGGGAGGGAGTTTCACCTCCCCGTCCTGGCACATTCTCATCCTTGGACATCACACAGGGAACCAACAGCCCCATCCAGGCACCCACAGCCTCTGCTGGCCCTTCACTGCTCACTGGTCATGGTTTTAACGCGGCCTCTGCGCTCCTCCTGCTCTGCCACAGCAGAGCCGCGAAGTCTCCCGTTCTCCAGCACAAAACGAGCTGTTTTGGTAAACTTTTCAACCCTCCTGCCAAGCTGCGATGCTGAATGGTGGGAAGAGCTCGTTATGACTTAATGGCCTGAGTGGGTCCGGCGTAGGACTGGGAGTACAAGTGTTTATGGAAGGATGAAAAGCAAAAAAAAAAAAAAAAAAAATTTTTACGGAGAGAGGTATGATGTCACCCGGATCACAGCCTATTTCTGGAACTAAGCTGTGAAACCCATGACACATTTTGACACATAAATGTTGCCAAGGAAAACTGATAATATAATTGTTAATAGGGTCACAGCCAACTGTTTTTCAGATAAGGAGTTAAACTCTTCTATGCAATACAGTATTTGTGGAACGTAGCACCTAGTCATTCCATGCTTTCATTGGCTCTGGGATTACTTATATCATATTCAAATAAAAGGACTAGATTATTGGGTACCATAAGAACAATGGGTTGCTTATGGTCTTGCAGCATTTATCTTAAGTCAATAGAAAAGTTTTGAGTTCTAAAGCCCATGTCAAGGGCAGTGAAACAAGGGCCACATTCAGTGAACTAGTGATTTGTTTATTTTTCAATGCACATTTAAGTATCTTATTTTGGGGACTCAGATATACTAAGATGACTCAGTTAAATACAGCTTAATTTAAAAAAAAATTGTGTCTGTCTGAGGAACCAAATCTGATAGAAAATATTAAAGGTTATTATGTGCAATTTGTTCTAGATAAGACTAATGATCAAACAACTTCCTCATCTCTGCCATAGCACAATTTCCCCTGACAGAGAGGTCCATTTTTGCATCCTTCATATGAGCTTTGTTCCTGGGAGCTTGACGGGGCTGCACAATGTAATTATAGAGTGATTAGGAGTAAGTAATACCAGAAAAGAAGAGATATTTTCTAAGTGCAGATTTGGAAGGGAAGGGATAGGTTCAGATATGAAACAGAGAGAGACGCTGTAGCCCAGAGACACGAAAACTGCTCAGCGGGGCTCAGGACACAGAGGCAAAGAGTGACAGCCAGGCCTCAAGGTGTGCAGGGAGCAAGTGGAGCACTGAAGGGTGAAGTCTGGGCATGAGAAACAAGTGGAGCATTTCTGCCACTTACAAAAATGCAGGCAGGCCAGAGTTCAAAAGATGTTTAGGTGATCACTTAAGGGTTTCAGAGAACCAGAAGCCTCCTTGGGTCTTAGACTCTTATGTACTCCTCAAAAGCTTATAATGCCCTTTTCCCCATGTTTACAGGCAGACACTTTTAAGTATAAGATTATAAAATGGTTTAATTATTTAAATCAATACTTTCTACTCCCTAAATTCTGAAATTTCTGATTACAATGAAATAAGATGAATTTTTTATCCTGGTCTATAGTGAATCCCTGCAGTTCATTTGCAGCTATGGCCAATTTACTCTCTTATAGAAAGAAAAATAGGTCTCTGGTTGAGTGTTTCCTTCAAACACAGAATAACATCTCTTTGCTGCTGACCCTTCCCCCTCCCAGTGTGAGAATGGAGTGAGTGATTTTGGCCATGAACATGCTGTGCTCCTGACTTTGATGGTGTCCGAAGGTCCATGAACAATTCACTCGGGAGTGATTTGTGCTGGTGTTATTCCCATTTCCCCAAAAACAGCTTTCCTGCCATGATGTGATGCTGTGCTGTCACTGGAGTGGGGTGCAGGGTCACTGGAGGCTGGGCCTCATGTCCAGAGCCCGTCTGGTGGTGCCTGTGCAGAGCTCCACTGGCTGTGCTGTGTTTTCCCAGCTGCTTTCTTGGCTCCCAGCACCAGCTCTCCGTGTTCAGGGCTCTGTAACACACCATCTCCCCGTGGTGGGAAGTGTGATGGTGTGATCAGTGAGCTCCATCAGATGGTGCTGGATGTAGCTCAGGAAAATCCATCTAAGAAAGAACCACTTCTACCTGCTGGAGCCCAGTTCTTTCTGCCAGAAAGTCTCTTCCCAGGTGTCTCTCCACATTGCCCAGCAATGCCTGCAGGAGAGCTTGTCTTTTTCCCTTCCCCTGCTTAATAGATCATATCACACCATTTTACTAAACTAGCAGAAAAGTTTGGACTCTGCTCTCCTCTGATTCCCTGCCTTGAGACAGAGTTTCAAGTTATTTTTCTAATGTACGCTGATTTATCTTTTCCTTTCTCAAGTAGCAATTTCCCAAATAATGGGAAATAATAAGGGCTGAGTGGCAGCATGGAAGTGGGTGGCCAGAAGAGGTTTTTATATATTTTTCCTCCTTTCTGAAGACAGGACACAAATTCCAGAGGATTCAGTAGTGCTGCCAGCTCAGCATCAGCTCAATCCCAACCTTCACCGCGCGTCGTTCGCCCAAGAGCAGCAGAGTGCAGCCTTGCCTGCTGGAGCTTGGATTTCTGTGTAATTGGTTCCCATGTTACTGAACTTACAAGGTCGAATTACACAGCCTGGCCTCAGCAGGGACTTTGCCATTGGCACGGTGCCAGTCTGATGGCTGCATGTCTCCCACTCAACAAAAGCCAGAGGACCAACTCATCCACCTGCGTTCTTGGGCCTCCTGTCTCCTCTAGCTGGAGACCTCCTAGTTCAGGAGATTCATTGAGGCCTTCAAGTGCTGAGCCTATAGGAAATGCAAAGACTTGGGCAGAAGTTAGGCCAGATGAAGGCAGAACTTATTAGAGGGAGTAGGACATGGTTATTTGGAAAGATTTAGTTATATTTTCAGTGAGGAGGTTTAACTGGGGACAACGCAGCTAATCTTGTGATGTAGAGCTGGAAAATTTGCATTTATACCCTGAATATCAACTGTTGGTGCCAGCTGTGGGAATTGTAACACTTGTGGGAAACAGGTGCTTGCTTGCTCCAGTGTTCACAGAAGGACCTTCTTCCCCACAACCCCCTCAGTTTGCAGAGAAAAAGCTGTTTGTACATAAAGAACTGTCACGCATGTTTCAGATTCTTAATGTCTATGAAGTTCCAATTACCCAGCCAAGGAGGAAAAAGGAAAAAAAAGAGTATCATGAGTATCATGTGACCAATTCATTTAAGAAATTATATGGCCCCTCAACACTTGGGGATCTGTGTGTAGCTGGCCCTGCTATGCTTGTTTTCCTCTCATTACTGCCCTCTTTGTACAGATGGGGACTGAGAAGTGAAAAGATGAAACACCGTGTGACAGCCAAGCAGGGAAACTGCGGCTGAGTCATGGAGACAACTCACATTTCCCAAGGATTAAGCACTGAAAGCCATCTGTAGGTGACAGAGGAACCAGGCAGGGAAAACCCCAGCCGTCCACAGAACATCAGAGATAAGGGAAACATCTTAAGGACTGGTGTAAAGGTAGAGTGAACCGGTCTCACTGTGTGATTAAATGATTCCCACCAGCCACGGTGTCACAAACAGAAAACGTGTGGGCATTGCTGCCATTCCTCAGCCTTCAGCAGCCTGCTCTCCTCGGTACTTCTCGAGAGTCCCACCTCTCTCTCCGGCACTTGCAGAGTTCACAAAAATCAGCAGGAATTAAGGTTGGTCACGTTTGCCTTGTGAGCACAACAGGTAATGGATTCTGGGGAAGAAAATCAGGAAGGCTAAGGTAAAAAAAAGCAATCCCAAATATTAGTCTGGCCTCTACCCTTGCTCCTTCTCTCCTGAGATACCCCATGGCTGTTGGCACCATGGGCTCAGCATCCACCACCACCAGAAGGGTGGGAGCTGCTGTCAGCAGCAGCTCTTTCCAGGGTGGGATTTGTCTTGGATGGAGAAAGTGTCTGTCTTGACAGAGTCTGATCTGTGGGACATGGCTCTCCACCATCCCCACATCTCCATCCTGCGACTCTGCCAAGGGCCAATTCCATCACTTGTGTGTCCACAACCCAAAAATCAGGTGGGAGCCACAAGCAAGGAGGAGACAGAAGTACAGGTGGGACTGGAGGAAGATGGACAGCACTGGTGACCCCAGTAGTGGTGCTAATCCTGTTAACAATAAAAGAGTAATTAGCTTTGCCCAAACCACCATTGGCAAAGTGGTCACCACCAGGCACTCCCAAATAGAGTGATTTATTTGGGACAACAAGGTCATGGTGTTGGTGGGGGACACTGCTGACCTGAGGCCTCTTCCCAAGCCTCACCCATGACCTGGATGGAAATCTCTTCCTCCACGTGTCGGGGCAGATTCCAGCACTTGGCACTCAGTGCCAGCTGGGAGCAGGTTTCTGTTCCACAGCAGTGTGGGAATTGTGCTGCTTTCTTGTGGCTGTGGATTGTGACAGAGAAAATAATTCGATAAGTCTGCAGAATGTTTTTATTGTCATGTCAACAAAATATTTTCTGCCTCCACAGACTGTGGAAGTACTTAGCATGCAGCATCCATCCAGTTTTGGAAAACACTTGAAAACCACCGACAGAATCTCACTATTCCTTTTTTTAGCTCCATAATGAAAAAGCAAACAAGAAATATGCTGATTCCCAAAATGAACTAATTTTTTTTCTGAAGCAATTTAATTTTTTAGCTTTGATCTGATACCAGAACCCAAAGGACTTACTTGCTATTTCTAAATAATGAGTCTAATGTTTATGCTCTGAGCCTGAACTTTTCTGGTTTTGGAAAAAATGTGACTTTACATAAAAGTCCTTTGATTAAGAGATCTGCAGTCAGAGGAGTTTTCGATACAATAATGAAAAGGCCTTTCAGATCCCTCACTCGAACACTGCTCAGCACGATATTACTCAAGAAGGGAAGAAGCCGACAGAACAATCACACTATTAGTCTTTGCTTTGCCAAGTGTTGTGTTAATCATATTCCTATGGTAAAATCTCCCAGCAGTGGCTAAGAGAAGCCTTACGCTGCAAGGAGCAATGCATGCCTGCAAACGCACCCTAACCTGGGTGGTCTCTTGCACTGGCTCTCTCCTTTGATTGTTTTTTAACCCTGTTTCCTTGAGGCTTTAGGAGCTGATTGCTGTACAGAGGGAAAGTGTTTGGAGGAGAAACAGAGGTGATTTCCTCCTGCTATGGTCCGAATTCCCCTGCAGGAGGGATGGTACCTACAGCAGGCTGCAGCAGACTCTTGTTCCGAGCAAGATCAGGGCTCAAAGCACAGCTCTTCCCTTCTTGCACAGATCCTATTCCCTGCCCCATCAGAGCACACTGGCTGCAGCGCACCCACCTCTCCCTGGGTGCCAGGAGCACCCAGTCCCTGTCCTCATCCAAGCTCCTGCGAAGGTCACCCCGCTGTCCTGGTCCCCGCTTCCCCAGATGTGGGACGGAAAGAGTGACTCTGTCACTTGCTAAGGAGGCTGAAGTTTGGAAGCAGAATGCCTGTGTTATTTATGCAGAACTGACATGTCTCTTTGTCCTGAGCCATGTGGCCCAGATTCCAGCCCTTGTATCTACAAAACATTACTCATGTGCGCGCTTCTCTTTCAAGTCCTTGATTCCAGCGGGATTACTCACATGTGCACGCATACCCAGGGCTCTGCAGAGCAGGGGCAAACCCTGCTGCCTTCAGCTGATTTACGCTGCCACTCTGGAGATGAAAGTCTGACACAGGAGCAGCTCAGTGGGAAAAGGAAGGTCGACTTTATACCCCCTCTATGTTCTCCTTTTGCATTCCCATCTCCACTGTCACTGGGGCAGCCATCAGGGCATTGCTGCATACTAGGGGTTAAAATGAGAAAGCACTTTGGTTTTGGAGATTTATTGCTTTCCTCCTGCTATATTTGTAAAGCTCATCATTAAGGTCAGCCATCCCCACCCCTGCAGCTGTCTGTACATTTTTTTCTCTGGTTCTAGAGTTGTACTTTACTGAGGAAATGATAATTATTAAAACACACAAGGTCACGCTCTAGATGAACTTGGAAACAGTTCAAATATGTTTCAGGTTTGAAACTATGTAGCAGCTATGGCCAAGTGGTGAGTTCATAACAAAAGAATGGTTAATTTCACACTTCAGATAACATTTCCCCTGGAAAGCGGTAAAGCATATTGGGACAGGAATTATTAAAGGTCGACAACACCGGAGACACATAATCAGTCATTAGTCCTGATAATTAGATATTAAAGGTAGGCTCAGGGAGGGGCAGAGTGGTTCTGCCTGAATAAGCCAGTGTGTGTCACCTTTAAACCACTCTTTTAAAGTTTTTCGTCTTCAGAAAGGCACCATGACTTTCTGGATTTAATGTGGGACATCGTGAGAGCTGCCCCACACGTGGCTCTTCTCTGCCTGCTGCAGGTCACAATTCTGGTTGCATGTCATCAAATAACATCATCAGGCTATCACTAGAATTAAAAGTTACAAACCATATTCTAAAATAGCAGCAAAGAAAGCATGCATATCCCTCTCCCTGAGTCACCACCCCCTGTGCATTGGGAAGGTGGGATGAAAAGAAGTGGCAGATGTTTGTGGCCTCCCCAGTAATCTGCATCAAAGCTAATCACTCTTTGTCCCTTGCAAACTGCAAAAGAGATTTTGATACATCAGGTTTTGAAAGACCAAGCCTCCTCTGAGCAGACAGCAGCCTGAAACGGCTCTCTGTGAGCCTGTGCAAGATTTGTGGCTAAAGTAGGTTGATCTTTGCTGGTTTTCTTCCAAAACTGAGGCTGTGCCATGCAAACCTCCCCTACTCCATTAACCTGGGTTTCAGTGTTGAGGCTTATCAGCAGTGCTTCAAAAAAATAACTTAAAATAACGTTTCTGTTAAACAAAAAAAAGAACACCCCAAATCCCTCAAACTATCTCTGTCTTTCTTAACCCTGACATCCAAAAATCAATGCTGGATGTTCCAAATCCTCCCCTCAGCAGCTTTTCCCCGGAAACAGCAACAGCCCAGCCCAGGTTGCCCACACATCCTCAGCTGTGCCTGCAGGTCTCCAGTGTCACCCTGCACCAGGGGGAAACACACAGCACATTCGACTTGTGCAGCTGGAGTTGTGAAAATCTACTCCAGAAGAAAATCAGGAGGTGACTGACTTGATGAGCACATCTCAGAGGCCCGTGTCACTGCCACCGTGTCCCACTGCCACGGCTGGGGGGTGACACTGGACTCCAGTCTGTGGCTTTGGGGAAATCAGTGACACCCCCAGCTGCTGGGGTGGAGGGGAAAGGTGATGTTTTATCTGGGTTATTGCCCTAGCTGAGGGTCTTTTATTTTCCCAGCTGTGGACATGCCCACAGTCTGTCTTGGAATCGTGTCCCAGTGTTGGCTGTTCAGCTGCACAGCAATGAGGTCAAGAGGCTGAGCCTTACCTCTGAATTTTCCTTCTTTTCCAGGTATCATATTTTAATTATAATTTAGAAAGAACTTGCTCATGCCTTTGTGGAAAAAAAAGAAAAGGAAAAAAAAGGAATGGCAGTGAGCATTCAACACTAGTTTCATTTTTCATCACCATTATCAAGGCCTGGATTTTAACTTTGGAATGTCCTTATCTAAAATGAAATCAAATCAGCACTTTGTGGCAGGGGGTCCTACACTCCCTCCTCACTTCAGGCAGCTTGTGCAATGTGCAGCATTTTCCTCCCTGCTGCATGGTTGGATCAGCTCCCCAGAGCTGACACACGCACACATCTCCCTGCAGGTAATGCCACATGCACGTATGGCTGGCAGCATGCATCTTTCATGCTTACACCTGAGCAGGCTCCCCAGCCCCTGGGTGCGGACAAGGACAGATGTGGCTGCTGTCAGACTTGTGCACAAGTAGCCAGGCAAGGTGTAAAACGTGTAAAACCCCAGGCACATTTTTAATGACCCTAGGGAGGCCCACGGCCGGGCAGCAGGGCCCAGTGATCTGCGGGTGGGCTGAGCCCCTGGTCTGAGCAGGCCATGCAGAGGAGCTGTGTGTCTGTGTGCCACAGGGGGGACAACGCTCAGGCTGGAGCTGGACAGCAGCCTTGGGCTTCCTTGCAAATATGGATGCAGACACCTGATTTTCTGCCAACCCCTCTGCTGTTGTGAAAGCTCGCAGACAAAAGTTTTGATCCCTGATCCCTGTCTCTGCTTCCACCACATGGGAGATGGACAGAAGGAGCCCAAACATTATGTCATCTGCTTTCTGTGGGGTGGGGAAAGCTCGGCTGGGTCCCACACTTGGGTTTGGGAGGACTGGCAGCCCTCTGGGTTCTCAGCAGCTTCCAGGCTTTCTTTTGATCCTGAACCTAATGGCTGACTGGCAGCAGAGTCCATGAGGATTTTCAAATGAGCTCAGAGGAGCTTGCTCTTGAGAATTTGAATCCTTGGCAAATACCCCAAAATAGCTGATATTCTTCCAGTTTGTAGGGGAAAGTATTTCCCAGTTATGTGTATTTTTTAAAATCCCATAACCAACACTTTATTTTAATGCTAATTCCTCTGCCTCCCCTTTGGAATCGTGTGCGCTCTTTGGAAGGACACTTGTCCCTGTCTGAAAGACTCATGGATTTTCATGTGGGTCATCCCTCCCACTCCCATGTATGAAGTCTGGCCCCTGGGTGACACAAATGGGCTGCACCAGTGGAGCTGCCACAGGCTGGCAAAATGGAAGGGTGGAGCCTCTAAAACGTGGGTTAATGACACATCAAAAATTAACAGTTGAAGGACCTGACATACCAAATGAAAAAAAAATAAATAAATAAAAGCAAGAAGTGAGGGGAGGAAAAGGAGGTCAAAGGCAGGTCCCTTTCAGATGTGTGGCCATTGCTGGCTTGATCAGTTGGCTGCAACAGGCAGTGAACCTACTGCCCATCTGCATCCACACCTCAGCACCTGCATGTTGTCTGAGTAAATTCTGCTTCTTTTGCCTTTTATAAACATTGGGGCTATTATCTGCAATATTGCACCCTCATGTCACTGAAGAAGAATGTTCTGAAAATGAACTGCTGAAGTCTATAGGCTTTGGAAATACCACGACCCAAAAGTCATCTTGAGGAAATCCATTGCCTTGGATAGAGTTACTGCAAGGGTGATGCCCCCCCACCCCATCTTAATCAGAACCATTTTACTCTAATTTCTGTAATAGTTTGGAAGTAATGCTGGGAAAAGCTCTAGCTGCCTTTTTNGGGAAAAACTTTATCTGCCTTTTTTTTTTTTTTTTTTTTTGTCTTTTTTTTTTAAACAGGAATTCAGCAACATGAAAACGCTTTGTGAATTTGCCTCATTTCTGCAGAATTGTTCCTGCTGAGGCAACAAACAAGCACTCAGAAAAAGCACCCTTCAAAACAGAATGTTTTGATTTTCCAACGAGAACAAATATCTTAACACTTGCCATAATCCTTAATGCCAGTTAAAAAAAAATATAATTTAATGGAATTTCTCATACTTGAAAGCAAACATAACATTTTGTCCCAAACAAGCTATTCTGTTGGTCTCAGTGCTAACTGTAAATTTATTTGCTTTTCAGCTTGCTAAACTATGTAAATCTTTTGTTTTCTGTGTTGATCCATTAATATTGTATTATGAACTTGTCAGAGGCACTAACCAAGGAATAACAAGCAAACAAACAGTGATCTTGCCTGGCCCTGCATGGAAAGCTGGAAAGAGCACGAATGAGCGAACTGAGTGGAGGTGTTGACTTACACCCCTCCAAACCCAGCGTGCAAGTGGGATGGGAACAAGAGACCATCTGGTCCAAGGAAGAGCTTCAGCAGTAGGCTGACTTAGCCATGCTGCTGCAGCTTCCAGAATGCCCCAGATGTGACAGGGATCAGAAGCCGCCTGTGTTGTTTCAATATTTTGATTTTCAGTTTGTGACAGTCGCTCCGAATCCGCTGCGTCGTTTCGTTCCAGCAACAAGCAGGATTGTGTCAGTACAGCAACACAACTGCTACAATCAGGGTAGCTACATAAAACAACCCTGGGGCAGTCATCTCTCTTCCAAAATCTGGGCTGGAAATTCAGCAGCAGTCTCGTGATTTGGGAAGGGTGGCTTTTCCTTGGGTTTCTCTGCGTGCTAGAAGCCAACGTGAAAGCCAAGACCTCACCCTGACTCTCACACCCAGGTTGCTTTGTTCAACAAAGTTTCACTCCATCGCTTCTCCTTCCGGAAGCAATGAACCAACTGCTCAAAGAGGAAAAGTTGTACAAACCTGTACTGACACACAATTTGCAGCACAATTTGCAAAGCTTTCGTTCAAACCCAGGATTTCCCCCCTGACTTGCACCAGGGCTCCTTTTGTATCCCTCCCCTGCATCATATCCTTGGCAATTCCAAGAAATTCCTCACAATGATAGTGAGGAATTTTCAACGTGTTCAATTAGTGACTCACAAGATTTTTGTTGTTGTTGTTGTTTTTTAAATTCCTGCATATTTTTTGACATCTCATGTTCACAAACTGCTCTGTTGAAAATGTGCATTTGTGTTTCATGGTCACCTTTGATGGATCCTTTCAGAAGTCTGCAAACCCAAGGAAAAGGGGGAAAATTGATGTGTCTGGATAGAACCACAGATGTGAAGGAGAATGTTGCCTCCCTGTCCTTTATACAGCACTGTCCTCTTCAAAGAACACCCCAGCTCCTTTGCAGCTTAAATTAACAAGTGTACCTTGAGCTGCACAAGTGATGTGGACACAAGTCTGGTTGTGTTTACATGGCCCTCTGTTCTCTTTATATTGAAATTAAACCATTACAAAAAGTAGTGCAAAGGAAAGGGCACTCTAAGCCTGTCTATTTTGGTCAGGGCTGAAAATGCCATTAATCTGTAAAATGTTGGGCTACTGTCTGCTTTTAGAAAACCACCTGGGTTTCCAGCTGGGCAGGTAAAATGTTGGTCAAGTTGCAGGGCAATGCACTCCCATGGCAGCTCCCATCATTATTTCGTAGTTTCACATTCACTGGAAGAGCAAGAGAGGAGCATGGCAAAGAGAAAATGTCTCTAGGATCCATAGTCCAACGTCAGCTGACATAACTCTCCCATTTCTCTATGGTCAATTTTGCATCAGAACAAACTGAGTTGATTTAACTCATTGAAGAGGTGCTGCCTGACATGTGGGACTGATTCAGAATCCAAGGCAGGGAGCTACTTGCTTGCTGTGAGAAAATAAAGCTCCATTTAAGTTAATGGAGTTACACTAATTTACCTCCACGGGGATTTGCTCCTGTTCTCCGAAGTATCAGCTCACAGTAGTTAATGGGTGCTTTGGCATGGATTTAGGAAAGCCTGGGTATTGTCTTGGTTAGTAGGTGGTGACATTAAAAATAAAACCAGGATAACGTTGAACAGGGAAGCCACGATTTCAGTATTATTTAAGACATGCCATCTATAAGACAATTAGTCTATTAAAAATATACTAGGAGTGGATATTCCAGGTACAGTCTGTGTTGTGTCAGCCTAAGTGGGTTATGCACTTCGTGACTTGTCAATCCATAGTCATTCTGCTGTTATAAACCTCTAAAATTGATCCAGTTAACTTTATCATTATCTAAAGAAAGAACCTGAGTGCCTGAACAAAGTGCTCTGAACCCCGTGGCTCCATCCATCATCTCGTCCTAAGGACCTTGCTCTCTCTTGCTTTCTTGGAACTGGCTGTTGTTCAGGGAGAGATTAAACAGCGTCTTCAAAAGCAAGATTAAAAGCAGAACTATAGGCTGTGCTTGGCTTTGTTCAGCAGCTTCCACCGCGCTTCTTTGAAGGAAGGAGGAATGGCTGGAGAATCTGGGTTCTGCAGCTGAGCAAGGCAAGGGGTAGAAGACATCACAGCATGGCAGAGGATAGCGTGTGCTGGTGTGCACTCAGTTACAGCTGTCTTAGCAAGTGCATGTTGTTCAGGGGAAATGGGAATCAGGTTTATCCTCACACTGTCCCTGGTCAGGTCTCACAGCCATGTCCCTTGTCCCTGCAGGAACTGCCTGAGACACCTCCTGCTAACAAAGGGAATAACGGGGCACCGTGTGCTCCTGGTGTCAGCCCGACCCTCCTTTGCTCTTTATCATTGTGTTAACTGAACATATTTGCTGTAAGGAAGTTCTAATACATCTAAACACTTCCTGCTGCCTGAAATACTTTCTGTCAAATACAGCTGGGACAAGTGCAAAACGAAGAGAAATGCCCGAAGAAATCAGGGATTTCTACTGGCCTGTGTGGTGGCCAGCCAGCTAAGGTGTTCAGTAGGGTCCTGCACAGTGGGAAGGGATGTAGCACTGAATAATGGATATTGCTTGACACTGTTTGATGTGTGAAAAGGGAAATCTTCTGCAAAGGGTCACTTCTGTCTACTGGAAGAACAGCAGTAACATTTGTAAAGTGAACTCACAGCACAGCTAATGATGTGTATTCACCAGTAAATCATACCATGGGCCTGATTTTAAATGGCACTCAGTTAAATGGTGCTGCTGAGGACAGCCCCAGATGGGGGTAGTGTGAGACTGTGTGATCCTCATCATCATTGCCTCAGGATGCAGACGGTTGTTGCCCTGGTGGGTGCTGGATGGACTGTACAGCAAATATTCCAGGCTTATACAGGCTCTGCTGTTCCTATAGACATCAGTTCAAGGCATGGTACACTTCAGTGCATTACAAAGAAAAAAAAATGAGTAGGCACAGAAGCCTAACTGTAACTTGCTCTTTGATATCAAATTTTGGGGTTTGAATTTTGCCCAACCCTTCCTGAGAAAAAGTGAGGCAGGTCCTGCTATGCCTGGTAAGCCACTCTGTCTATGACCTGGATTGCAGCTGCTGACTGGTTTTCTCCTTGATTGATTTATATGGGCTCCTGCAGTAATGATTAGTGTGTCCAAGGAGAAAATTAGGATAAAGTCTGTATCTTCCTGGAATGTGTTGTTCAGCTAGCTAAATGACAAATAGACCTTCAGACACCTGTTAAATTGTGATATAAGTCGATAGCCCACTAAATTGCCTTACTGATTTCTTCTGCTGTTTGAACACCTTCCATTTAGCCTCTGCAGGATATTCACAGCCCTTGAGAAATAAAGAATTCAGTTAAAAGCACCAATACTAGACCAAGGGCACACAGAAAAGATATGCCTGAGGGATGTGTTCTGTCCTGAGCAAGGACAAAAGGCTCCAAAGTCCTGAAGCAAAGGATACCTCCAGGGATGTCCAAGTCCATCTTGCCTCCCCTTATCCAAAAAACAACCATAAAATCCTGCAGGCATAGCACAGCCTTTTACCTATTACATATTATTTTCATGTGTGATAATTGTTAACCTGTTGCATGAGGCAGTTTCTGTAAGAGGTCCCAGCACTATTTCTTCCTGGTCCTTTCTGAGTGATTTATGTTAATTGTTTAGGAAAGTCAATATAAAAATACTGGTCCTTTTAGAGCCTGGGCCTTGTGGCAGTCTCAGGCAGAGCACAAAGAACGAGATGTGTATGGCTTAGCAGGGGGCATGCACTCTTATGCAGCCCAAGTGTCCAGGAGCAGAGTATTTTACTCTTTCAGTTTAGGGCATCTGTCCAGGAATTACATGTTAAAGGGTTGAGAAATGAAATCCACTGGAGTAACTGATGTGCTGTTTTTGTTGGACTGGCAGGGAAAGATTTCGTCCAAGATTTCTCCTCAGACACAGAGATCAATTTTACTGATGGCTCCCTTCTTGGAATCCTGTTCCATCGAACACCTGAGCTGCAAACAGCTCCGTTCCTGCAGCAGAACCTTGGGATGGCCTGAGCAGCACGCACCAGTGGCACAGCTACTGCAGGGAAAGCTTCCTGTCAGCCCTGGATGCTTGGAATAAGTGCTCTGCTGAGGTAAACTGGCAAAGAATCCCTCGTTTCAGTGGTGCTATTGCAATTTCCAGTGGCTGTTTGACTTCCCAGGGCTGCCAGGGGGAGAAAGGGCAGAGCACGGGATTTGGGAGGGAAGTGGTGGATGGTCACAGGGCAGTGATGTGTGGGGAGTCACCCCAGATGATGCAGTTTGGGCTGGTGATTCCCATCAAAGGCAGGAATGGTGTTACCACTGACAAATCATCCTGCATCATCTGGTAAGTGGTCCGGGGTTTTGTTCAAGGGCAATTGTGAAAAGCCTGGCTCAGGCGACAGCTGATTTCACCCAAGCAGCTTGGTTACCTCTAGAAGGTGTGAAAACCGTATTCTGCTGGCCAGGGTGGCTCTGGCCACCACAGAAGCAGTGCCAAAAGTCTGGGCAGCTGCCAGGTGGCCCCAAGTGATGCAGAGGAGTGTGTGCACTGGAGCCTCCCTGGCACTGTGAATGGGTGACCACAGGGTTAAAGCACTTTTCTGGGGCCTTTCCTGTTCAGTCTGCACCTGTCTGCCTGCACATGTCTGCACGAGTGCCCGGGACATCCAAATAAACTGCTTCCTGCCAGGTCACCCGCGATGGTGCAGGATGGGATGTTTTTGTATCCTTCCTTCCAGTCCTGGAGATATGAGCTGACCTAATCACTGCAGATAAGCAACATCAGGTCTGGTCAGTACGGAGATGAGAGACCTCCAAGAAAAACACAGGTGCTCCAGGAAATACCACTGCTGATCCAGAGCTGCAGACAACGCTGCATGGGGCTTCTGGAGCACGGCTGAAACAGCAGCAAATCCCCTGGGAGGGCCACTAACCCCTGGGACTCCTCACAGGAATGGGGTGTTAACTCTTGTGTGTGTGCTGTCATGTTGGAATTCTGCTGGGGAGAGAGCTCGTGCTCTGTGCTTCTGCTCATGCACCAACCAACACAGCAGTGTGGCTGTGATGAGCACCCTAAAGGCCTTCACCATCACTGTAGGGTGCTTTTAAGGGGCACAGGTCTGTCAGAAAAGCCACAATATGCATATTTATTTGACTACTTAAAATACAGCCTGCATCCTGTTGTTCCTTGTGGCTTGTTTCCTCTCCTTCTAAAAGGGTGCACGCTGTGCCTGGTACAAACCAGCCAACCGTGCTCCACCCTGGAGGTGGTGAACATCAGCCCTGAATCTGTGTTTCTGCAGAATGAAAGATGACAGGAGTTTATTATTACCTCTAGAAATGATGTTGCAATATTGGTCAGTCACCACTAGCAACTGAAGTTGTAATGAAGTCATCCTTCAGCTCCAAAGTACTGCTTTTTGATTCTCTTTGGTGGTTGGGTTATTTTATTATTATTTATTTTGTTTTGTGAGGGGTTTTTTTCTTATTTTTTTTTTCTTCTGCTGGCAAATAATCCAGTACACAAATATCTGACCTTACCGGAACATTTGGGCAACTTATGTGTTATGAAGTCTCCTTCATTTGCTAAAGAAATGAATGTCGCAATTTTCCCGATTCTGAGAATACATCCTTCTGTGAATTAACATTTCACAGAAGCTGCACTTATGTGTTTTGGAGGAGGAAAAGATAGGAGGGGAAAAAAAGAAGTGAAGAAGACATTAAAAAAAAAATCTCATAAATTGTCTGTAGTCCTCACCAGACATGTGAGTGAGAAGCGCACAGAGTTTTGAATAAGGGAGCTGTGACAGTTGATTTCTCCACGCAGAAAAATAGAGCTATATTATGCCACAAGGTAGACTGAACAGCAGCCCAGTTTATAGTTTAAATGGCTTGGGAGCTTCCAGAAAAATCTTTTGCATCAAACCTTTACTACTATTGCCACCATGTGGTGAAATTCGACAAACGGCACCATTAGCTGCCAAAAAATTTATTTGTTTATTAAGATTTATTTCATATCGACTGTATTTGGAGATATTTAGAGGCCGCTGTGTTTTTAATAATGACAAGAGTTAAAGACTTTAGCTTGCCTCCTCAGAGAAATGATGCAGAAAGTTCTGCCATGTTTCAAGTCACAGCTTCTGGAGTGAAGTCCCCAAAATGAGTTGGCATTTTCAGCTGGATTCAAGCTCTGGGGCTGAGGGACCCTCCAGCTCTCCTGCAACTTTCCCAGACCCCTCCCAATTGTCTCAGGATGTCCATAATCCCCCTGGAACCAGCCATGGCATGGGCACTGCTACAATAGAATGCATTTCCACTCGGGAGATGTGGATCCTGAACCTTCTCTCCGTGCAGATGCAGAAGGACACAGCGAGCAGCCCTTCCTCTGCCCGCCCCTGGCACCTGGCACGGAGACTTGTACCCAGGCTGGAGACTTTCAGCTGCTGTGAGAACTCCCTCATGAGCAACACCTTTTGTACTGCCTGGATGAAAAGTGGTTGGATGAGAGGTGACCTGACAGGACCAAAATGCAGAGTAGTTCTGGCAGCTGCCTTTGGAGCTCTAATTTGTTTCCCTTAAAATATGTCTAATAGAGATTTTTCAGAAAGAAGACTGGTGTGGTGCCTTATTACTGATGCAAACCTTTTTTTTTCTTTTTTTTTTTTTCTTCTTTAAGGTCACAAAGCCTGTATTTTGATTATTTCAGCAGTTTGCCCAATATTTTAACTGGTGCATTAGGAAATCCTCCTACAATGCATGTTCCAGTTGGAGCATCATGTCCATTTCCACACTGGTCTGGTTTCTCCACTGCTATTAAGCACATTTTAGCAGATAAAACAGCTACCAAGCATTTGATCCATACCTATCTCAGTGTAATTTTTCCTTCAATTTATTCCTGTCCTCTGCCCTGCCCTTTTTTTTCCCTTAGTCATTGGAGCCAGCCTGGTTTCAAACATTTAAACCACAGTACCAGTTTTGCCTTTGTCCCTTTGTGTGGCTGAGGACCTGTCCTGATGGCAAGGATTAGAGCAGGGATTGTGGCCGTGCCGTTATTTTTCTGTGGGTTAGGTCTGAGAACACAACAATCATCCAGCCCGTCCAACGCCCCATCCCAACAGCTGGTCTAAGGCATCTACTGCTTGCCTCATTCACAAGGCAGATTTATGGAAGCCTGTTTCCAATTCAGGCTGCTTAATGGTTCCTTTCTGTGTGTGTGTGTGAGCCGAATTCACCCAGCTTAGTGACCACAGTCAGCCACCCCACATCCCCTGCCACCGTGCCCTTACAGAAACGAGCACTTACGGCATTCAGCCGACTGAGAAAGCTGCAGCAACAGACACAGGTCATGCTTAGGAGTGTCTTGACAGGGTCTTGCATGGCAGTGAAGGAAATAATGGGCAGTCCATATGTAGGCACCATTTTTCTGCATATATCACCATATATCACCATATGTATTTATGTATTTGCTTGCAGTTCACTGCAATGAATCTTCAGGCAGCCTTCTCCTCCCCTCCTGGGCGAGGGATGTCACTGGGAATCCTTGGCTGCTTCAACTTTGGCTTAACTCAGACCAGACCAGACCAGGCTGAAACTGTCTGTGCCCCTCCTGAGCAAAGAGCTCCTCCAGGCATCACCCAAGGGCTGCCACGGTCCTGCCCACCATGGGAACAGTCTGTCCCCTCACAGCTCCTCTCGCTGCCCTCCACCCTCATCAAGAGTGTGGGAGAGGACCCCCTGACTGATAGACGTGGACATGAAAGACCTGAGGTGATTCCAAGGCCAAACTGGGGAAAAAACCATGCAAATCTGGGAGAAAATTTGTTGAAGTGAAAGAGGCTTGTGGAAATTTTTGAATGAAGTGAAGTAAGATACACACCCTCTTGACCCCAGTTTTTCATTGTGGTTCCAGGCATGGTTTTGTTTGACTGAAAACTCAGTGTTGTCTTTAATTTTCAGGCTATTTGTCCTTCTGGAAGCTTGTGAAGTGATTTTTATGAAAAGAAAACCACTGTTTGCAAAACAATTCAAAGAGTTGAACTTTGGGAGGCATATGAACTGTGAAGTTTTTTCAGAATAAGACATTTCCTATAAGGATCATTGAAACAATCTATTTTGAAATTCATGAAAATTATTCCCTTGCCTTTATTTCTTCGTGTTTTTGGGGTATTTTTTGTGCGTCTCTGTGTTTTTTGGGGGTTTTTTTGTGGTTTTTGGGGGGTTTTTTTAATGACTGCAAAGATTTCAGAACAAAGTTTTCTGCTTTATTTTGTTTTTCAATCATTCAAAAAATACTGTTTAAAAAATGACCAGATTGGCTTCATCTAAGCTCTCCCATCCCTTAAAAAGGGAGACATCTATGTTATGGCTGGTTATAGGTGCAAATGGAGCAAAAGGATGGGCTCAGAGGAAATAAAACCTCTCAGTGTCCTGTGTTTACCTGTCTGTTGATGTGTGCCATCGTCTCTGCAGCATTGCTGCCAAACACCCTTTTTCTGTGATTCTGGCTCACTTGCATTCTGGAGCTGCTGCTCATTTCCCAGCCACAGCAGATGGCTGAATGTGGGTATGATAAACCCACATTCTAACGAGCAGCCACTTGGCCAGAAAGTGGCTTTGTGGCCCTCACCTTCCCCGTGTCCGGTGGCACCAGCAGTGCCTCTTGCCATGGCTCGTGTTCCGCTGCCGCTCCTGCCAACCAGCGGTTGTGCTTCTGCCCAAACCCGAGCCCCAAGCCCCAAGCCCAGAGTTTGGGCTGGCAGTTGAGTGTTTTTCCTTTCATATTATCAAATGTATCCCTGGAACCCTCTGAGTGCTCGTAGCAACCACGCAGCCCCATCCATTTGCTGTGAGAGCCTGCCCCGAGCCTCGTCAGAAGGTAATGGGGCTTTAATCACAGCAAGACTCACCCTTTTGAACTGTGCTCTTGAGCAAAAAAGTACATGAGGCAAACACAGTCTTTGGCACATCTACATGGAAAAACTTCATAGTGCTCCTCGGCTTGGCCTTCTGAGAGGGAGTCTGAGCTCTTGCTCTGTCAGTCAGATGGGATTTTTACTACTTTTTTTTTTTTTTTTGGTTGCTCTGTTGTTGGGAGGGAGAGGATCTCTAGTTGCCAGATACCAAACTGTGTATGATCTCCTTGAGCAGACAGTGAAAAACCACATTTGTTCCCCTTTCTATAAATGGCTATGAGAGAATGGTGGCTTTCTCCAGGGTTTAGTCTTCTTTAGGCTGGATTTTGGGTAGGTCATAGTGACAGCCATTGAGGTTCATGATGGAAACTCAGGTCCAGGTTCTCAGCTAGAAAAAAGTTCCTTCTCATTAATGTCAAATTTATCCCAAAATCTCAGAAGCATTGACCAGGCTGAAGATACTGTTCTCAGTAAGGAAAGCTGCTAGTAGTGAATTTAGCAGCTATTCCAGCTGAAATAACATCAGAGCTCTCTTTTTTCCTCTTTACAAGCTGAACTTCTGCAGTGTGACTCCAGCATCCTTCTCTTCCCGTGTAATTCAGCCTGTTTGTTCTGTAAATATCTGTACATGTTAACATCAAAGACAGAAGGTATGATAAACTCCCATTAAGGGTTCAATGCCAGTAAATGAAAGAAAAAAAAAGCATTGAAATGATTACTTGACTTAAAATTCCCTGTTTGGCTCTGGCAGGGCGCCAAGGCACATGATCGCCAAGGTCACACACTTTGATGAAATTCCCTGGCACAGTGGGAGAGTTAAAATGCTGTATTGTAGTTCCTTTTGCTGTGGGGAAATCTTACAAATGTTGTTTATTTGGTATCTTTCCTGCCTTCAGTCATTACCTGCTTCAGACTAGGAAGGAATCAGCTCTCATGAAGTAAACAGGGTCAAAGCTGGTGGGGTGTTGAGATGGGAACTGGGTGAATGTTTGTGGCCAAATATTTCATTAGAAGAAAAGGAAAAAATGTAGATGCGAGTCCTCCTGACAGGCTTGCAAATTAAATCATGTTTCTCAGGTGCTTGAGCCAAGAGAAGACGATAACGAAGAGTAATTCAGAATAATGATTCGTAATGCCCTAATCTTGCAATATTCTCAAGATGAAGGTTTGCTTTGCTTTCCTTTGATTCCAACATTTTTGTCGGAACTTTTGTTTAGAGATGGAACTAAATGTGTTTGCGTTTCAAGAAGAGAGGACTAATGGCAATTAAATATTTCATGGTCGATTTTTGCTTGGAGTGTTTTGCTTGAGTGAAATTTAAGGTGTTTTTTCCCAGTCTCAGATTGTGTATGTTAAAAAATCAGGTGGAACTCCCTGGTACCTGCTGTTCAAAGCTAAAAATGAGGTGTTCTTTGGTGGTAGATATTCACCCCCTGGTCCTTCTTGAGGAAGCACATTTGCTAACCAAGGACCAGTGTTGGCTCTGACATCCTCAGGCCTTCCAGATCTTTGGGTTTCAACGCAAATCTCAGCGTATTTGATGTATAAAATGCCTCATCTCCTGGAGCTGATTCTCATGTGACCATTTCAGCTTTTCATTAGGAGAACTTCCACACTCTGGATTTATGGGTTACAAAACTTGCTTAATGTGTCCCAAGTAACTCCTTGTTCTCAAAAGATAAACTCCAAATGGATAAAACCCAAAATGCAGAGAAGGTGTTGACCTGGGAGGAAAGGTCTGAGCAAAATCTCAGGTATTTAACCAGTTTGGGGGGTGATTCTTGAAGTGTTGGGTGCACTAAGGCAAGCGACTCTCCATCCTTCCCCTGGCTGTGCCCCAAATGTTGCAGACTATCCCTAAAGAGATTCTGGTTTCTTACCTGGAAGTATCTGCCTTTTAGCAGCCTTTGCTGGTTTTCCAGTTTGTTGGAAGGTGTTAGGATGTACCTTAGCACCGTTAATTTATGTTTGTTATTGTCTGTCATGGCAACTTTATTTAGAGTTGATTAAAGCTGTTGGTTAAAGAGGCTGCAGTCATACAAGCAGCTCTTGGCTGCTCTACATTAAAGCGAGGCCAATATTTATGGAAAACAGAATATGGCAGAAAACTTAGGGTTTTGTGGTTACTACAGAATGTCCCCATTGTTTTCTTTTCTGGTGCTCTCCCCTCGCTGCTTGCCTTCAATGGCCAGGTTTGCTTTTGTTTCTTGACAAAACGCCTTGCCAAACCCACTGTTTTCTGATTCAAATCACAGCCTGACAGCACTTCGGATGGATAGATGGAGGAGATCTTCTCCTGCTTCTTGAAAAGAAAATGGGATTTCACCTCACGCTGATCTCTTGTACGAGAATAGTGCTGCAAAACAGCCACCTTTGCACACACACAAAATTAAAACAGAGAGCCTGGGAGGAATAAGGAACTTTCAGACTCTCCAAGGGAAAAAAGATGAACCCTCAAATCAAAGTTTTTTCCATCTGGAGTGCTGTCTTTCTTTGCATTTTGCCTGCAGAGCTGTGGAGGAGCTGGAGATGCCCCCGATCTGGGGGAGATGAGTGCCTGTGAGGTGTCCCTCTGTGGGGACTTGAGCCATGGCTGTGGCTTCTGCCACTCCCGTGTGTGAGTAAAGGACACGGATGTCCTAAGTGTCCCTCTCTTGAGTTACTTTCCTTCCAGGTCCATGGTTTGCCCCATTTCTGTTCACCCACAGCTGGGATTCCCTGCAGGCTGCTGGGAGCAGTTGGGAGTGTGCACATCCATCACACAGAGCGTGTGACAGAGGTGTCCCCAACCTGCTCCCACCGTGTCCCCTGCTCTGGCACCGGACCCAAATCCCTTCCTGCCCCACAGATCCCACCAGGCTGGCTCAGCCCCCAAACTCAGCAAAGGCAAACCAACCACCAGAGCCCAAAATGGGGACCCTGCTTTTAATTAGAGGAGTAGTCTGAAGGAGGAGGAGACATCCTTGCAGCTCTCCTAATTTTAACCACAGTTAGCGCCTAATTAATGAAACATTTAACTTGTCTGGGACATGGGCTTGGTGGGGGGGGGAGATACCCCAGGCCAATCAGCACTGATGCATTCTGTTTCCCTTGCACTGAGGCAGAGCATTTCTAAGTGATGTGTGTGTGATTGCTTCCAGATTTACGATTATTTCCATCCTTTTAATGCTGAATAAAAAAAAAAAAAAAAATTACTCCAAAGAAGTTGGTTTGGCATAATCTAATTTTCTCATGTGAAACAGTTTGTAGACCAGATGACCCCAAACAATGGGAGAGTTTGTCTGAGCCTGGCTGCTCTTGCTGCAGGCAGCCTTCCTCTGGGCTGCCCTCCTGCAACCAAATGTGACAATGTCCCTTATTTACCCTCCTCAGCTCAGCTCGGGGACTTCAGGTCTGCTGCCTTGGCCGGGTTGCAGTGCCTGGCAAGTTCTGAGCACATCACAGCAGGTGAGGCTGGGTGTGTATCCCGGCAAGGAGAGGTCCAAAACCAGACTGAGTCGGAATTTTTCCCCCACAGAGTAGCAGATTTTGGAAATTCTCTGTGAGGTTAGACAGGGTTTAAGGGATATGACCTTGGACTGCTTAGGCTACAGATGAACTCAAGAGCTTTTGGAACCCATCTGACTGAATAGTATCTTAAATATCTCAATTAATATAAGCTTCCCTTAGCTGGAAAACTGCATTTCACCCAAGGAGCTGCTGAGAGGGTTCTTGGCTGGCAAGGAAAGGATGGTCCTCAGCACTTCAGGCTTGCGTGTGGGGAAAGAAAGAGCCTCGGGAACTGGAGGCTCCAGCAAACTCTGCTCGCAGCAAAGACCATCTCCTCTGCCAGGGTGGGACCCTACCAGAATATGGGAATTTGATTAAAATGGAAACCAAAGAATTTATAGCGCTAAAGAACTGCATACCTGCCCTGCCCCCTCCTTTTATTTAGTGTGTATTCCACATATTTAGTGTGTATTCCACATATTTAGTGTGCATTCCACATATTTAGTGTGCATTCCTTGGTTTTCAGGCAGTAGCTCTGGCATCTAAAACTAGGTATGGACCCTGCTCCCTGCACTAAATCCAGACATGGAGAAAGGGACTGGAGCTCAGGGCTGGTCTGGTTTTGGTGCTGTAGATGCCATCAGCAATGGAAGGGACACAATAGCTCAGAGAAAAAAAAAATAGAAAGAAAAAAAAATCCAAGTATTTTTTCATTCCTAATTAATAATTTAGATCCAGTTCCACTCTTCTGTGATCAGGGTATAAAAGAGAAACAAGGAATTAGTGGTCCTCCCACCACGGCTTCTCTGTCTGTGTGCTCTGTTCTCTATCTTTCATGGTTTTTTGGTGGTTTTTATCTCTTTGCTAATTGATTTATTTAATATACGAAATTAATTCCGCTAGACAGAGGAATTCAGAGCTTTATTCTAAAGGAAAAATAATCAGGATATTTATGTTCAAGCACCCCAGGATGGCAGCAGCAGGGCAAACCCCAGTGCTACTCTTATCTTTCCACATTGCTGATGCTGGTTTTGCCACACTGTGGACAACATAGATGGGGAGGTGTGCACATAATTAAATGGGGTCACGCCAGAGTGAGCCCAGCAAAGCAGGAGATGTCACTCCTGGTGTCTAGTGTGAGACTGAGGGGAGGATTAGTTCCTGGATGACTGTAGCTGTTGGTATTGTTTATTGTATTGTCCCTTTTTCTCTACAAGGGGCCAGATGCACGCAATGAGCAGGGTACAGATCCTCACAGAAGGAATCTCTGCTTTCTAGTCCTGAGCTGGCAAAGCCTAGGGTTTGCATCGGTGTCAGGGAAATCAAGGAAACAATTTTCCAAAAATTAAACAAGAAAAAAAAAATAAAGCAAAGAAAATAAAAAATCCAGTGACATTTAACTTGGAAAAACTCACTGCAGTGATGAGAATGTTTTATCTGAGATGATCCAAGGGTGAAGGTGGAGCAGGGAGGAATTCTCACCTTGAGCTGGCTGCTGTGAAAGTCTGATAGCTCCTGCCTGTGGCCAATCAATCCCATCACCACGGGGCAGATGCCCAGCAGGGCACTCTTCTCCCCACCTACAAGGGGACCTCGACCTCTGCAGACTTTCTAGCCCTGTTTGTGTCATCCTTGCCATTTGTTCTGGCCCATGGGACAAGTGCATGGCCTTGATTACAGGTAAGATAGCTGCTCTCTCTATTTGAACTGTAGGAATATAGAAAGAATTCCCAAAAGTTCATGGTTTCAGAGGTCCTCCTCCATCCAACACTTCATTATTCATGTCCTTGAGATTTACTCTAGCCACACGTCTTTTTGTGCTTGTCTTTGTAGTTTATTTTGCAGTCCTTCCAATTAGCATACAAGTGAATGACATTGTGAATATTAATGTGATTTTCATTTATTTCCAGAGACAATAGCCATGTGAATCAGCAGGGCTCCACTAATCTATGCTGAAGATTTCAGAGTTGTTGAGGCTGGTTTGAAAGGCATGGGAACTCATGGCTGTGGAGTAGCTCATTATGCACTCATTAGGGTTCCATCCTTGAAGGTGAGGAGCACTGAACCTTTGATTAGAGTGCTGTTATAAAGAAAAGCAAACGTATCTGAAAAATCTGTGAATCGGTAAATCATGTTAAGGGGAGAGGCCAATAATGAAAAAAGCCCCAGGCAGTGCATGGACAGAGAGACAGACTTACACTAGCCCAGAGGTTGGCTCTTCTCAGCCAAATACATTCAGTGTTTATCTGATGCCTTCCTGCAGTGGACCCGGGGCTCGTGTTTGACTGCGTTGCTTCGGATTGCAAAGACATTCTTCTGCTTCCTTCTGAGGACAAAATGCAGAGCCGTGGCAGTCGGCTGGAGGTCAGGGTGGTCTTAATCTCCTTCTGCATCTTTCCTTCCCTGCCTCGCTCTGAGGACCTAACTTAGGCAGGCACGGCAGGCTGTGCCCAGGGCTGGGATCTGAGGGGATCAAACACCCGCTCACGGAGCCACAGCACCCCGTGTGCCCTGCTCCCTGCCCCGTCCCCAGTCCTGCCGGCCTCCACAAGCCCCACGGCAGGGCAGGAGCAGAAGATGCAGCCAGCTGAGCCAGAGGATGCTGCCTTTCCTTGCTGCCCGCTGAGCTGGGTGTCTGAGCTCTGCACCAGGCTGCAAGGGACAGCAGGGGCTGCAGAGGGGGATTCAACATTCCAGTGCCTAAAGGGACACAGGAGAGCTGGAGAGGGAGTTCCTGCAAGGGCACAGAGTGACAGGGTAAGACAGAATGACTCTAAACTGAAAGATGGTAGGCTTGGATTGGATACAAGGAAGAAATTCCTTGCTGGGAGGGTGGTGAGGCACAGGTTGCCCAGAGAAGTAATGGATGGCCCATCTCTGGAAGTCTTCAAGGCCAGCCTGGATGGGGCACTGAGCAACCTGCTCTAGTGAAATGTTCCCTGCCCAAGGCAGGGGTGTTGGAACAAGACAATCTTTAAGGCCCCATCCAGTCCAAATAATTCTATGAGTGCATGATTCTGTGACTCACATGTGTCCTGGCACGCCCCTCCTAAAATTCCATATGTAGGGCAAGATCTATTAAAGGCGACTGAAACATTGCTGAAATGTCCCATCACAGTCACGAGACATTTGCAAGCAAATATGAAAACTAGGTAAGTGAGGACTGCATTTTCTCTCACCATGATACATGTGCAGAGACAGACAGACAATAAAATCTCCTTTTTTCAAGTTGATCAGGCATAAAGGGCTTAAATCCATAAAGATTTAACAGGTTTATCCACTTGGGGAGGTGCTGCCTGGCCCATCTCTGTTGCTGACACTCTCTGCCACTGCTGAGCTTTGGAGAGTCCCCTTACTGCAGAATGAAAAACCTTTGGGACATTTTTAAAAGGACTGGGTCTTGTGTCCTTACACATCCTAATCTCACTAGAAGCATTCTGGATACCTGTTTGGATCAATGCCCTTCAGAAATCCGTGGGAAAACATTCCCACTGTTGGCTGTGCTAAACTAAACAGAAGGAAATGCTTGTGATCTACCTGACTGCCTTTAAAATACAACTCCCGTGGACTTGCAGCGATTACCTGCTGCACTGCATTGTTTGTGGTCCTCTCCAAGACAGAAATAGGACGTGAAGATTGAGCCAAGGAGTCTGCAGTGCTTGGAAGCACAGAGTGCTCCCAGCTTTGGCAGGCTCAGCACCCTGCCCACCCAAGTGGCAGCTGGAGAAAAGCTCAGTAGCTCCCATTTTTGGGCTAATAATGACCTGGGAGCGATGCTCCTGTTCTTCAGGACCTTCTTTGGCAATTTCCTTGGCTAGATAAAGCTCAAAAGGTTGATTTTATTTGTTTATACTCTGAGGTCTGGTGACCTGATTCTCAGTTTCACCAAATGAAGAATTCCACGGCCTCACATTTCTTTCATAGAAAGGAGGGGAAAGAAATGTTTCCATGAGTGACTGTAATGATCTTTTTCTTGCTGTTTTGGCATCAGTAACTGTATTCCATTCTGATCTAATTTGTGGCATTTCCTCCTCATATTTGTTGTTTTATATTATATATTGAAATATGATGTATCCATAATACAGAAAATGTGTTCTATATTTCTGACCACATTTACACAAAGGCTAATTCTTATGTTGTAATTTGAAAAACATGAATCAAACCCAAAAATTAAAAGGAAAAACTGCCTCAAACATACTTAAGGTAATGGCATACTTTCAGGAAAAACAAGAATTTGTTCGTTTTTACACCAAGTCAGATGTACCCTGGAAGAAGCTCTGGATATTAATATTCACTTATTTTAAAATTGCTGCTATATTGTAACTTGAACAGGAAGAGGTAATCAATCTTTCCATGGTTACATAAATAAAGCAAACTACTTAATTTGTTATAAGTTACAAAGACCTGGACTCCTAACAGGAATTGAGCACATTTGTGAATTTATGTAACAAACATATCACCACCAACACCAAATTACATCTCAATCAATGTTAAAAGGCACCTGACATTTCCCTTTGATTTATGGATTAACCTTTACAGTTAATACAGTCTAGCATTTATTGTTTTCATCAGTTTGTGGTTTGGTAGCAACCCCACAGTTCATTGCTGGGAATTGACTAAATTAATAGCTTTTCCCACCATGATCAACCAGCTAATAGAAAAGGTCTATTTTGCACAGCTGGTGGATGCTAATATTTAAACAAACAAAACAAACCTTTCTGAAGGACAAATGAGTCTCGGGTCCTGATTCTGCCAGTCAAGTTATTTATCTCAGGAAACCAAGGAGCTGGGGTTAAACCTGGCTAAAATGTAATATATTAAACCCAAAGTGACATGAAAGCAGTCCCAAAGCAGAGGTCAGAGGAATACATTGCATTTCAGGATCAATTTGCAGGCAAAAATTAGGAAGTTTGCATTCCTCATTGTCTGAGATGTTCTCTCTTTGGCATGGAAAATATTGGGGGGGAAAAAAGTACAGGTGACTTTGCCAAGTCCTGCTCCCATTAATGCTGTTCAGATGCTGAGGGATCATGTATTAGAAAGATAAAGCATTAAGCAATTATCTGCATCACTTTGTGGAAATAATTCAAATACAAAAGAGTTTTCTTGAATAAAGCATAACACTGCCTTAAAATAACCCAGCTACCCCTCCAAACCTCTCTGATTGAGGACCAATTATCTTAGCAAGAGAAACATTGTGCAACTCGAGCTGATTTTAGTGATGACAAGTCAGTTTACTGGGGACTTTTCATTTCGCACACATTTAATCCACGTGAAATCCCCATTAACTTCTGCATTGCAAGCAAAAGGAGATCAGCACCTGGTTAAGTGCAACACAGTCTGGCTTCACATGAGCCATGGAGAAGACAGACCAGGCTTGTCCAACTGCCTGATACACTCCTCTTCCACTTCATTGTGATCACAGATAGACCAAGACTTCAGAGCTTTGAGAAAACTGACAGGTTTGGTTACTTTTGTGCAACTCTTCTGAACTTATTTTTTCCTAGACACCTCAGAGTAGCAGCGAAATTTCCACTCTGTCCCATGGAGGAAGAAAAAGCTCAGTAATAAAAGTCACTTTCACAGCATTTTGGCACATCTGCTTCCTCACGCTCTTAAATATTCATTTTTCTCAAGGTTCACAGAAGGTTTGCAAGACTTAAAAGTCAGAGTTCATTAGAGCTACGCTTTTGCTTGAATTGCAAACATCTGGCAGGGCAAAGACACAGAAAGTGCTGCGCTGCATCCTTGTTACAGCTCACAGTGGCCCCAGCAGAACCTGCACCTTCAGCAGTGGTTGCAGGTGGAAAATCTCTGTAAACACAGGGCAGATTTATCTGTTTTATCCACACTCATGGCTAAATTCTGCTGTGGCTTGGTCCTACATGCAAAGCCCCAGAGACTTCTGAAGGACAGAGGAGGGCAGAGCTCATTAATTAAAAGGTTTTTTTTCTCACAGGTCACACATGCAAGTAGAAATTAAAAAAATCCAACCCAGCAACCCAAGCAACCTTCCCACTTGTGGTGAACTTCTCCTCTGAAAAGGTTGGCCTGTTGAGGAGCCATGATCCATGACAATCCACTTTTCCTCAGCCTCTCCCAGCGGATGGCCACGGATCATTACTCCAGGATGGCACCAAGGCTGCGTCTGCAGCCAATGCAACGAGCCCGGCTTGGCCTGGGAAACTTCTCTGGAGGCAAAGCCAGAGCTCTCTGCTTGTACAGCCTGTGTATTTGTGATATTGCATCCTGCTCCTCTTTGGAATAGCGTGGGGAATGTCACCAGAGCCAAGCTGGATTCTCCAGGAGATTTTGCATCCAGAGAGCATTCACTATGGCAAAAGTATTTGAAGTTTCTGCATGGATTCCTTGGATTTGAACAAAAATCCTGGCATTACAGAGATCCTGTGAAGAGAGTGGTTCAATAACTCTCTGCAAGACCATTGCTACCAGGGCCAGGGACTCCTCTTGAAATTACAGTGGCTGTCTGCTCATTTTTACTGCCAGCAAAAGGGGTTTTTGTGGGAATTTTCTTGAAAGAAACAGCTATAAATGCTTCTACTTGCTGCAGCAGCACAATATTTGCTGGGGCAGGTGGCAGGGTGAGTTAATATGTGATGGAAGGTTTCTTTCATTTAGCTGGGGACATGGGTTTGCTTTACCTCTGCTTAAAAACCAGGAAAAAGAAGATTATTTTTTAAAAGTAGCAACATTTCCAAGCCTTGCAACCCGATCCCAGTTCTCTTTATGCTTTTATGTATTTCTTAAATGTCCTGCTCCTGGAGCCACGTGGGATCAGAGAGCTGTTGGTTCTTACACATTTAGGCACCACTCAGCCCTGTACAAAACTGATCTGGGGCAACTGGTCAGTGGCAGGGTTGACAAGATGCTCCAGCATTAGGGAAGATTAAAGCAGAGACAGGAAAGGTGGCAGCAGGTGGAGAGAATGTAGAAGGTCCATAATGTCAGTGAGCTGATACAGCACATTTCTAACCAAATTCTCTGCAAAGGGGAACTCTCTCTGCTGCCTGGAGGAGACACAGAGACATAAAATGACTTGCCCCAAGGCACTGCCCATGTTGGAGGCAAAACAGATGGGATCTCTGAGGCCAAAAGGTTTTAGGCTATTCCAGAGAAAAGGACGAAATACAGAAGCAAGCAGAAATGTTTTCTTGGTTGTAATTTAAAAAAGAGAAATAGGATTTCCTGCTATCTCAAGTAAGTGCATTATAATCAGAGTGTGGCTAAATCTAATACAGGAGCCTGTGTGCCACCACCAGCAATACTTCTTTTGTAATTGCCTCCAGCTATTGCTACTAGTAGTTCTGATTGCAATTTCCTTGTACCTTATGTCAATATTACTGGGTCACAAGCGAGGAAACAGGAAGCCTGATAATCAATTTCAGTAGCTGTACAGTCATTAACTCAAGAGTTTGGTGGTTGGAAAAATTCAGACTTCAGCTCCAGTAACTGCAACCCAGAATTAAGGCAGAGATATCAATTTCATATGTGCTGTGTGCACGCCCACATGGCTGTAGAGCCAGGACACACAAAACTCACTTTCCTTACAGGGAAAAAAACCATTTGGATTTGCACCTCAAGTATTGTCTTCCCTCTCCACATTCAGCTTATGCTGTTGTTATGGTATAAATGGTTCAAATTCAGGCAGGTTTAGAAATAAAGAAAAAAATTAATATATGTTCAGGAATATTAATTTTTCCCCGTCTGTTGTTAAGTAACAGGCTACAGCTTTACCATGATGTAGCACAGGCTTGACACGATTTTTAATTTTAATTTTGGACAATATCCACTAAATAAAATCTGAGCCTTCTCTCAAATAAACATCTGCCAAACAAGGAGTGTTTCAGGTGGGAGGGCTTTGTTACAGAACCTCCTCTGCCAGTGAGTGCTGGTGGTACCCTGGTGTAGGTCTGCTCCTTCACATCACCCCCACAGCCCTGGATTCCTTTTGCTGTCACCTGATGGGAAGGGACAGAGGAGAGAACAAGGTACTGGGAGCTGAGATTGCACAGGAGCAGTTCATGTGGCTTGTCCAATCCATAACTTGGGTGAGACAAGGCTAAGGGCTGGTCCTTGGGGCACACACCTCACATGGCAGAGATCGTCCCAAGGGTCTTTATAAAACAATACAGGAGACCATGCCTGTGGAAAATATGTGTTTCCCACCCCAAAAATGAGGTTCCTTAAAGGCAAGTGGGACCTTTTCTAGAAAACAGCTTCACCTGTGCCCTGCTGAGGTAAGTGTGCGTGGGCAGAGGACGGATCCTTTGACATCAGTCCGTGGTGTGGCTGAGGCTGGAAATCAGGCAGTGCCCCTCAGTCTGCTGCCCCTGGGGGCTCCTTGCCTTCCCCTGCAGCCAGCCTGGATTTCAGCTCGTGCCCAGCTGCTCCCCCCAGCAGGGCTGAGGAAGCAGAAGCAGTGGGAGCAGGACCCCATCAGGCCCCCTCCTCTCTGGCCTGACCCACCCTCCTGCTCTGGCGTGGGAACGGGCTGCTGCCGCTGCCTTTGGGCCGATTCTTCTCCGGTTGAACAGAAATCTGTCTCCTCTCCTCCCAGCCCCAGCTAACCTGTGCGTGCCTGGCTGTGTGCTTCCCTCCCAGGACAGGCTTGTCTTGGTTTCATGCACTGGGAAGCAGAAAGAGCCAAGTTTCCTCTTGATTTCAGGATCAGAACATAAAACGGATTAAAATGTTGCTGCTTGAATTTTAAAATGTTGTTGTTCATGACATGATTATGTGACCTACCTTTGTTTATTATAAAACTAATACCACAAGTTACAGTTCAATGAATTCACATTTTATTTGAAATTTTTGTCTGAAGTAGCCTAAAGCTCTTCAAGAAACAATTGCACAAAACCATATGAGAGCTGCTAATTTATAATCTGCAGCATCACAGCACAACTGGCTTTTCATTTGACTAAAAGGAAATGGTTACTTAGAACAACAAAGCAAACCATGTGTCCATAGTTTATATTAAATGCCCTTGGTATTTATTAGGGATACACAATGTATCATCTCGAAAATATTTATTTTCCTGTAATTTCAACAACAGCAAAACAAAATGGAAAGTAATACAGTGTCGTGCCTTTGCCAAACCGTAGCAGATCTTGGGACAGCTTCCTGTTGAAAGACAATTTGAGGTCCTGAGTCTGGATGTTAGCTTAGTGTGACTTGTTTATTTGAGTGTGTACACCAGCCCCAGAGCAGAGGTGCTCTCAAAGAACACACAAACGTCTTTGCACCAGGAATCTCACCCCAGATGCCAACATCTGGTTCTGCTGCGTTCAGCCCTTGGGCTTTGGGGAACTTATTCCCTATTTGGACACATTTCCCATTGAATTCAGGAAGTATTTTTTCTGGCTGAAAGACAGACCCAAAGAAACCTGTGGAAGCAAGCTGCTATTTTGTCTTGAGAAGACACCAAGTAACTGCTAGAAGGTATTTAATTTTCTCTGCTGTCCACATGGCCTTTAATCTGATTAATCTCTGGCCCTGGCAATAGAAGATGAAGTTTTGATCCCTTAGACCCAAAGGCAAAACTCTCATTCATTTCACGAGAGTCAGGATCCAAGCCATGTAGCCAGTCCCAGACACTCCAATGCAGAAAAATGTTATGGGCTGATTAGTGCTGAAGTGCCTCCCAGGGTTTGATAATTGCTCATATAGCTCTCAGCCTCGGAAAAGCTTGAGACAGATTAATCACGAAACACAGCTCATTGCACCTGTTATTTTCCACATTCACTTTTATGGGAAGTGCTGCTTCTTTCCCCCAGTCTCAGAGAGGCCGTGCTGGAAGCAGGGAATGGCAGCAGAGGATGCTGGATGCGGTCAACACCAGCTCAGTGTAACGCCCCAAGGCAAAGAGGGGAAGATGGGGAACAGTTTTGTCATTGGGTTAAATATCTGTGGCATGAATCCTCCAAAAGCATTTTCAGCTAGAGCAGATCTTGCTTGAGACAGATGGCTAATGGTCAGCAGAGCCTTTGGGCCCAAGAGGGAAGTTGGTTCTATCCTGGTTTTTTCCCTGCACAAGGAGAGCATGACAGTGTTTCGCCATCAGCAGCGGTGGAAAGCGCAGCTTTGGCGGGCAGCTGGGTCTGGAGATGGGGCTGCTGGGGCCAGGCTGGGGCTGACAAAAGGGTTTAATGGCTGTGGGACAGAGCAGTGCTCTGTACTGTGCAGATTTCAGGAAGCCTAGTTTGATTTCGGTTGTTTTTTTAATTAGAACCACCGATACCAGCATGGAAACTGAACAAACTTCCAAGCCCATTAATTCTTTATCATGTCTCCAATAAAGACCTAAGAGGGAGAAGCTTTTGTGCAGAACATTCAGTCTGTGGAGCTGTAGCCCTGAGAGAGCTGCACTGAGCTGCAGCAGGCAGGCTGACGAGTCAAAGAGCATTTCTGTATCTTCAGCCTGCTCAGAGCAAGACAAGGTGGTGAGTGCTCGATGTAAATGCTGATGATGGGGACCAGCAGCTCCATTTTGCAATGCAAATTTTTTTTTCTGAAATACTCTGGCTGAAGAACCACTCCCAGAAGATGAAAGGGGGCTCCTGTTGCTGTCACAGCAGGGTTCATTCCCTGCTACAAAGGGCAATGAACACACAGAGAAACACGACAAAAAGAAGTTTGGTTTGGGTTTACTGCAACTTCTAGTTTTCTTCTCTGTCAGTGCTCTGCAAGCGCTATTTTCAGTTCCATAGTTATGGTGAGAAACATGGTGTATTTTGATTCCTAATTTAGCTTGTTTATCCTGAGAGATTCCAGGATCTTCATTTGAAAGATAAATTCAAACCTTCTTTTTTCCTTTGCAGCCCACATTCCATAAAAAAAACATTGCATGCCATACTTCATTACAGGGCTTGGAAGACCTTCATGACCATAAATTTAGGAACTTGTGGAACACAATGGACTTTAGGATGGAAAGAAGCCAGTTGGCCTATCTGGTCAGGTCCATCCCCTCTGTTTGAATTAACAGCTGGATTTCACAGTGGGAGAAATCCGGCAGTTCTTTCTCAGGCAAGATTCTCACAGTTGGATTTGCCTCCAACCACTGTAGCAAGGGTGGGAGGGAGCACAACTCACTTTGTTATTTTATGTTAGCTCTCCGGGTAAAAAAGATTCCAGTGCAAGTTCCATAGGACTTGGACCTACCCTGTTCTTTAATTTAATGACCCTACATGCAAAAAGACATTCCCAGTAAAACAGAGGCAGAGACTAGGGTCTTTGTGCAGAGCAGTGCAGATGGTACCCACGCTCTGGGGAAAGCAATTAGAAGCTGATGCTGAGGCAAAATAAAGAGGTTGGGCCATTTGTTGCTCTGAGAATTCTATTGAGGAGAGGAGGTGCTGGCACAGTTTTGCAGACTGTGTGAGGAGAGATGTTGGGTATAATACGCAAAGGTCGGTTTCACATGTACTGTTTCAATTCCAAAGGTAATTACACCAAAGTTAATGGATTTGCAAGGATTTACACCCTCACAGCAGGGAGGAGAGCATGGCCCAGAAGAGACAGAGAGGGGTGAGGCCAGATGGCATGAGCAGCGCTGGATTTCTGTGTCTTGACTTTGGGATCTGAAGGGCTGATCACAGACAGGGATTTGTGTTACACTGCCAGAGCTGAGGGCTCAGGTCCCTGTGTGCTCAGGGTCGTGTGGTTGAGGTTCCCTCTCTTCCCTGAGCTTGAGTGCAGTTGAACTTGGGGATTGCCCTCAATTTACAGCAGAGACTTGACACACAACCCCAAGAGCCCTCGAGCTGCACCACCAGCTCTGTACTGCAGGAAGATGTGCAGCAGAGTTTTCCCCAGGGCTTGTCCCTCCAAACCCCTTCCCCTCTCAGTGTGCCTTCTCTGTTGGTAGAGAGTGGGAAGGACTCACAAGATTTGGACCTGAACAGGCAAGTAGTAACCAAAAGGAAAACCCTCCGTGACCAGAAAACAGTACAGAAATCTTGATTTGGTTTTGAGGGAGAAACCAACTTGCTGTGTGGCTCAGGAAAGGTGTGGTAGTTCAGGCCATAGGATGGAGCACAACAAAGCAAAGGCATGGGGAGAGCCAGCTCTCCAGTGTGGGTTGACCTTCAAATGTTCCTTGAGCTTTTCTTTCTATGAGGAGTTAACGGGTCTCAACTAATAAGATCTCTCTGATTGGCAGAAAAATAGGGGAACTTGGCTTTACTGACAAAGAAAAGGTTTGTTTTCAGCTCTCCTAGTCTGCATTAATGCTCCCATAATGTGCAGGAGGTTCTGCTGAGGGAGAGGTCCCTGTTAGTGAGGTCAACTACTGGCCTGCCTTGAGTGTTATCTGGCCTCTCTTCACTGGGGGGAAAAAGAGTGCTGCATCCTTGCCCAAGTACTTTGAACTTCATTCTGAGGCCGATCATCACTTTGCTGTGCAAAAACCACTCCTGTGACAGCAATGGCAAAAGCCTATGGAATTAAATCAGTAGAAGTGAAATCGCTGCATAACAACCTGGCGTGGCTCCATCAAAATCTGTTTTATCATGGGAAGCCTTCCTTTAGAAGGATAAATAAACAATCCCCCTCCAGGGTCCCTCAGTGAGGCCAAGCCTTGCCTCTCCCCAGAAAGAAACCTTTCATCTTCCCTTTGCAAAGGTATTTATGATCCGAAAGGGAGAGGTCTAAAGGCTGGTTCCCCTGTCAGTGCCCCCCAGCCCAGCAGGCAGGAGCTGCTGTCCCACACCCTCCTCCTGCCTCACCCCAGCCTTGGGACAGGGTCAGCCCCCAAGGGAGGCACCTCTGCTGTGCTGAGGAAATCCGTGGCTCTTTCTGGGTCTCTCTCTGCAGTCAGGACGGTGCCACGAGGTGAGGAATTGAGCCAAACACCTTTCCCCAGCCCTGATTGCCTTGGAGGGTGCTGAGCCTTGCCCTGCACTGCTCATCCCTGGCTGCAGCTCAGCTTGGAACCCCAGTGCCAAACGGGAGAATATTCACCTGCTTCGACACAGGGCAAAGAGGGACGTTCCTGTGAGGTTTTCTTTTTTTTTCTTTCCTTATGGCTTTATGCAAGTGGCTGGCAGGCTGTGATGGAGCTGAAGAAATAGCTCTGGATTCAGAAAAGAAAGAAACCCGGACTTTTTCCCCCCTACCCTGAGAAAAAGTAATTTACGTAAATTTATCCACGACCAGCACCGGCAACAGCTCACAACTTTGTTAATGGAAACCTGGTGATCCATAACACTTGTGTGGGAGACATTTGCTCGGGGGTAATACAATATTAATGTTAATATCAATGATCGATCAGAGGATTTGCAAGAAAGGCATAAAGTATTTAATTATAATTACATTGGGAATGGCTTTGTAATGGCTACGACATTTGAATAAGGTCACGTCTAGCCCTCACCCCTGTTATGTTGTTCTATATTAAATGCCATTCACTTTAACTGCTGGAAACCTTTCTGGAGTCGTCAGAATATAATAGACTGGGTAAATTGAAATATGTCCCTTCATTTTTCGAAATATGATTGATATCCTTTGCAAAACAAATGTTAACACCTATTTGTACACAAATTTCTTTGATTATATGTTAGGGAAACAAAAGTACGACAGTCTCTCCTAGCGAGCACTTTACTGTGAGCAAAGGGCATGGCTATTTGTGAATATTAATTCATCTTACAGCAAATGGCTTTGGATCTCTGCTGTGAATCCACTTGGGTGTATTTCTGCCGTTCCTAATGCATGAATTCTACATTGATTAGTAGCCATAAACTGTATCTCCATTGGTCTCAGCAGCCCACAGTGTTCACCTTACCCAGGTGTTGCTCAGGAGGAACTTTTGCTGTCACTGAGTTCTCTTTTGCTAACAGCATCAACCAGGAACACATAGTAACAACCATATTTGCATGTTTCACAGCAGAAAATATGTATTTCAAATATACTGCAGGTGTGTACTATAGCTATCAGCCCAACAGCAGCATTGCACGTTTAAAACAATCAGGAAAACGATCTGTGTATCAAACATGAATATTTATCTGTAGGCAGGATCCCACAAGTACCGACCCACGAGCAGTACATGCAAACACTGAAGCACTAAAGGAGGACATGCTCTTCCCACACCTATTTACTACTGAGCATAAACACTAAAGGAGCAAATTCTCATCCCTCTTCAAAAGAAAATCCATCTGTCCAGTCCGCCCAGAGGTTTTTCTTCTTTTTCTAATATCAGTGTAAACAGCAGATCAATCAGGTCTAAAGAGTAAAATTTTCTTTCAGGTAATTGCCCAGAATAACTGCTGATTCACAAAGAATTGAAAACTCCCATCTGAAGGCAGAATTTAGTCTCAAGAAACCATCCCTTCAAAGTTTAGAAGACACGCAGTGATGTAATTGACATGATTTTCTGTTTTCTCTTTTCTGAAGAAGAGGCAAAGACTTTTGCATGCTGTAGAAATGCCTGAAGATAACAAGTTTTATGGTTTCCCAAAAAATGAGCATTTATTACCAATCAGTGTGAAATACCACTGATGGTAAATTTTGAGTATATGGCAGGAGTTTCAGCATCATGACAACACACATCATGCATTTTTACAACGTATAAGTGCAGTGATATCGCTCCCTTTCTCAATAACAATATATAAGAATATATAGTATAAATGTACAGTATATATTAGACACAATGTAAAATAACTTAGTGAAATGTCAGAGCTTCTGCACAAAAATTCAAGTCATGCCTGAGCATACCTCTATGCTGAATCTTATCTCATACACCTTCATTTACCTTTAGTTCCTGTTGCAAAGATAATTTTATCTCTGTATTTAATTGCTTAAAACCATCACATTTCTTGTCTTTTTCCCTTTTATCTGCAGTAGGTGAAGACTGTAGCAGCCCAGGCAAAGCCAAGATTTTGTGGAACCTTTGTTAATGCTGCTTATGCTCTGGGAAGCAATTCATTGTGAATGAGTTGTATAAAAGCAACTTCTTAAAAGCTCGTTAGAGTTCATCATTGTCCATCAGGTTCTGTTCCAAAATCTCCCACTGCATGTAAATGGTAATGAAGTGGCTTTCTCAGAAATGGAGCTCAAGAGCTAACATTGATATCTGGAAATTATAAATCTCACCAGTTTAGCTGGAATCATATCAAGCACCACTTTGGTAATTGCTTGCAAGAAGGATCAATAAAAATCTATTTAATGGGAATATACAACTTGTCTCGGAGCAGGTCGCTGGAATTTTAGCTTTTCTGAATGCTCGACAGAGTTTTTGCAGTGCCAGGTTTCCCTTCACACTTGCTAAATGAAATATGGCCAAAGACTTTTCTGCAGCACCTCAGGAAGATTTCTGATAGTACAAGGGAAGAAGTGTTGTCTGTTTGTTTTTTTTTAACCAAGGCATTAAGAGACTCTTTGACATTACCTATCAAAGTCTAGCAGAGTTCAGCATCCTTGCAATTAAGTCTGTTGGAATTATTTTGAATACAACTTCACTTCAACAATTTAAACAATCCTGCCCTGAATATAAAAAAATTATACTTGAAATACTTATCAACAATTACATTTTCTAATGCATGATGAATTAAAGCTGCAAAACAGTTTGAAACATGAGGTTAAAAGAAAAAATAAGGGAAGACAGAGTGATTTGCTGTGATTCCTTTTAAGAAACAAATTTCCACTCCCCACCACCCCCCACATTCCCAGCCAGTGTAAGTCGACAGAATTACACTGTTTTAGATCAGCTTAAGTTCTGACCTATATACTCCAGTGGAGTTAATCCTAATTTCCACCACTGAAAGTGGGATCAAATTCACTTTGTCTTTAATACAGCAGTGGATGACAAGCAAGTCTCTTCTCTGTCGGATTCTACTTGAGAAAGGAAATTCTTTGCGATGTTAAATGACGTCCAAGACAGTTTAGAAAATAAAGTTAGAATTTCATCAATTTCAGCATGGTGAAAACCGATATTGGTAACTGTTATTTATGCTTTAATCTTAGCAAAGTTCTCTGGGTGCAGACAGAGCATCAGCTGGTGAGTCTGTAACCCTTTCTGAGCACTGCTCGGGAGGAAAACAAGGAGGCAGGCGGCTGATTTTCCTGAACACACTGTGACTCAGACGTTGTTACCACCAAAAATAGCATCACATTGTCCAGAACTGGAGATTAATATGTGGGGCCTCCAATAGGTGAAACTTATTTTCTTGCATGTTATATTGAGATCTCAGGACAGGCAAAGGGTCGGGGGCTGAAAGGATGTAATCGATGCTAAATTTGATTTCAGAATCCGATTTTGCTAAGGAGGAATTGCTGAGGCTCTGCCTGTTGGTCACGCTGTTTGGAGCAAACCCACAAGGCTCCAGAAGTTTTGGGCCCGGATCAATTCTTTCATGTTTACTTTCAGAAGAGGAAATGTTGTTCAAAGCAGAGTCCACAGAAGAGATATTGGGGGACGAAGGACTTTTCACTCTGCTTGGTCTCTGCTCCTTGTGTTCCCTTTTCACGTTCCTCCTCCTCCGTCTTCTCCTGTAATTCCCATTTTCAAAGAGATCCAGCATGGATTCGCATCCTGTAGCAAAGCTCCAGTAGTTTCCTTTCCCCTTCTCATTCCCCTCTGTTCTGGGAACCTGTATTTATTTAAAGGCAGTTCAGTGTTTGTATGTGTTACAGATGCTGCTGTTTAGCATCTGCATTCATTTACATTCAAGAATGGTGTAAACACATATGACAAGACTTTTAAGCCTATTCTCTGTCATTATATGAGTAAGATGTAAACCCCATCCTCTTCAATTTGTTATCTATTAGCACACATCAGACAAGGATATATTCCTTATCTCTGTAATTGACAACTCAGAGAGGTTTTAAGTGATTTGCAGCTCAGCTGTTTGTTTCCCTTCTTTTCTAGTGATGAGATTATTGCTGCATATATTTTTTTAGCCATGCACAGGGTGTATATAAATACCCAGTAACTGATCTTACCTTCACAAAACAACTGTTAAGCGATAAGTTATGTCGGATGGAGTTCTGCCAGGCTCTCTGATTTGATCTGTAGTAAGGAAATTTCTTCATTATAAAGTCATAAATGCCAGAGAGGGTGACTTTATTTGAAGGGCTTTGCTGGATGGCCATTGCAATTAAGGCAATGTAGCTGGAAAAAGGAAAACTTGCTGTTACACCATCGCCCTACTCACAGACTCAGTTTTTAGGACCACATGGGTACATGTGTGCCTGTATCCTGCTTCCAAAACTCCCCCGGTGGATCTGCACCCTGACCCGAGCTGTCCCAGGGAGCAGTCCTGGGAGTGGTCACTGCCTCTCCCCCCCGAGCCCCAGGTGACACGGAGGGGTTTCTGCCAGGCATTGAATCCCCCAGGGCTGCCTGCCCTGGCACTCAGAGCACAGGACAGGAGCACTGCAGAAACATCACACACCTCTCCAACTCTGTCTGAAAAGTTTCCCTGAGCAGGAAGGCTGCAGTGAGGCAGACCAGGCTCAGAGTCACCGTCACTGGAGACCAGCCCTGCTTGTGGAAAGGACCTTGGATGTCCCTGTGAACATCCACACCACGCCTCTTCCCACCACACCGGGACTTTCTGCATCCGATTCACCCACTGAACATTCAATTCCCTTCTCCCAGGGGTCCTGGAGGCTGGAGACTGTCTGAGATCTGGAGGCTTAAGGACATGCCAGAGTTGCTGTGACCCCTCACGGGGGGAAACAAATCATGAACCCTTCACACACAGAAAGGGGGGAAGTCTGCCCACTGCAGTGCCTGCTCCGGGGCCAGACCCACTGGCCCCACGCTCCCCTGAGAGCTGTGATCCCACCAGCCCAGAGCTCAGAAACATCACCAGAGGTAGGGAGACTTGCAAAAACTTCATCTTACCTGTACGCTGGTCGGGTGAATTTTTTCTCTTCGTCAGAACTACAGGTAGGATAATCATCCCCATCATAATTGAAGCAGTTATAGGGGTACTGCGTGTTGTCAAACATCGTCCTGCTCCTTGCTCAGCTCCTGTGGAGTGAGAGAGATGGAGTGATGTTTCTCAGAGCTTGGACTCCCTCCTCCCTTCTTCCCTCCCCTCTGTCTGTCTCATTCCCTCTCTCCCCCCTCCTCACACTCCCTCTCCTCCGTGCACACACACTCTCCGTGATGGGGTGGGGATTGTTTTTGCAATTCTCGCGTCCCAGACAGTCCGTCTGTTCGGATATTATTTTTGGGGGGGTGAGGGGTGTTTTTTATTGCTGTTCTTGCTGCTGCCCCCACCGGGGTGGCACGGGCAGGCTGCTGGGGACTGCAGGAGCTGGTGGGTTGGGGGTGAACCTTCGCACCGGGGTGTGCGGTGCCGGTAGCTGCGCTCGGCTCGCTGGGTGGTCCAGGCTGGAGAGGGGCCAGCGCTCCCCCCGCCACATCCACAACGTGACAAAAGCAAACAGCGTGATGTTAATAAATCGTACTTCAAGGTCTCCACTTGGAAATTAAACTTTGAGAACGGAGAGCAGCTCCCCACAGCCCCCGAGTGCTCCCCCGCCGTATTTTTCCCTCCCCAGCGGAGCGGGGTGGATTTCTTATTTATTTATTTTTAGAAAACCGACGTACAATAAACAGACGTTCCAGGCGGTAACGCACGCTTGTCCTGATCTGCAATCTATAATACAGTATAATAGACATAAATTATATTTCCATGACTAAAGGAAAATCTGTATGTTCAAAGAAAGTAGAACAGAGGGATATGAGGGACTACTGTCAAGCAGGAAAGTAAAAGGAAAATAGCTGTAGGCAGGAGAGCTGCCTGTGTGGGCTTTGATCTGAAGGATGAATTAGACTAATAGCCCTGTGTGTTGGCATCCAATACTGTAACAATTTAATAGTTTTTCAATGCTTTGGAGTGTTTTCCAACAAGTGATGTAAACCAAAGGCATCACGCACCGTTTCAGGGGGGACTTAAAAGGTGTGTGCCACACGATAATTAAATTATTTGAAGACAGCTCTGTCCCAGGAAAAAGCCCCAGGAAGAAAGGAGGTTTGGAAAAGAGAAAGCAAATTGGTGTGCAGAGAGTTTCTCTGGATGGAAATATAAAAGCAGAACCACTAGCAGTGCAACTTTTGTTTTCTGTAGCACCTTTCATACAAAGTATGTCCCCACACTCCTTTTGGAGTTAAAGGATACAATTAGGGGAAAATTCACCTGAGTGATAAAGACCCCTTCAAAAGGATGTTTTAGTGGCTCCTAGACTTCTGACAAAGATGGACATAAGAAGGCTTTTCCTGTGGAATGTAACAAGACATTATAGCAGGGCATAGGGGGAAACAAAAATGGCATGGAAAAAACCATATACTTGAGGTGTTTTCAGGGGAATATGAAACCAGAGCAGATAACCAAAAATAAAAATGATCTCCGCTCTAAAATACATCAATAGGCATATGCATGAGGCATCCACTGCAGAGGAGGTGTTAATTCAAAGGGTCAGCTACTGCTGCCTAAGGCATTAGCAGGGCTTTAATATTGAGTAAGATAGAGCAGATTCAGTGGAGGAAAATGAAATATATAATGTCTGATCTTCATTCATACTCTGTCCAGCTGGACTAGAAGGGTTAAAGTACAGAAGAAGCTGTGTCACAGATCTGGGAAGGTTCTCCTGCACTAAAACCCATGATCCTTGAGACACAAGTAGATATCCACTTTGATTTTTACCAGCAGTTCTTCTCTTTGGAGGTGTTTTACCTCACTGAAATGCCAGTAACTCAGACTAAAGGCTAAAAAAGGTCTTGCTTCTAATTTATAACAATTTCAAAAAGCAGACCTGGGTTGGTTGACTGACTTTACCCAATCTGTAAGCACCTTTTTTTCAGTTCTTCATATTCTATTTATGAAAATTGGCTTGCTGAGAAAGTCAGACAACACACTTTGACCACAATCCTCACCTATTCACTGACAGTATTTAACAGGTGAAGTTTTCTGTAATGGGAATTAGAGCAAATGACTCCAGTGTCATGTATGTAGCAATGTTAATTATCTCTAATCCTGTGTTTTCTTGCAGTGGTGAGTGTAACACACTTGTCCATGTCAAGCACTTCTACAACGTGCATTGCAGCTCACGGCCACCGTATTCCTCACCCAGTTCAGTGGGAAATCCATGGATTAAATTCCCATCTCGGCAGTTGGTTTGTGAGGCTCAATTGAGCAAAAGGAGTCAGGTCATAACAACCAGAGTTGGTGTCCTTGGGCAGCAGCTCAGGAGTGAGTGGGACCACGGGTGGGTGGTGCAGGGGCAGCTCGGCAGGACACAGGAAACTCCTGCCACTGCCATTTGTGTCACACATCGTCTGGGGATAGTCATTGTCACTTCCTGAGAGCTGGAGGGTTTGGTTGCTGGCTCTGTAAATATCACTACATTCACTGCTGCAAATTCATACAGACCTAAGAAGAACACAAACCATTTTTGAGTCCTACAAGATCAGAAACAAATTATATACGATCTCTCATTAACTTGCTTCCAAAATCCATATATACAAAGCTGGCAGAATATTTCTCAAGGTAATTTTTAAAGCCTGCATGCTGATATTTTATCCCCAAGTGAATGTTTATGGTCCAATTATAATCCCTGAAAAGAATATTCATAAAGAAATGTTCACATGCTCTTGTATGTACCATGGTGGAGCCAGCAGGTGCCACGCTTATGGTGGCAGAACATGTTGCACAATAGTTTTTTCCCAGCATCTGTGCAGCCATTACAGTTTAACTAGAGCAACTATAACTCACCCCTGTCGTTACCATAAAAGCATAATTTTGCCAGGCTAGTGTTTTCTTATGTTGTATATTTTCAGAACACAAAGTTGTAAACCATTTGATTTGAGATAGTAAACAGGCAATAAAAATGCCCTGAAAGATTTGACTAATTTTTTAAACATTGATATTAAAAAGTTATTTGCAATTTTTGTAATTATGACAGAGATTATGAAAGTTGTACATGAAACTCAGACGAGTCATAAATCCAAACAGGGCTGAATTACTGCTCATTGTGGGACAATAGAATAACAGAGAGCACCTCAGTGTTTAGGACTGAATGCTGGCAGCCCAGTCTTCTTACTGGTGTAGACTGGTGTCTCCCAGCAGCACAACTCCTCCTGCTGTCTCTCAGACTCTTGGTTGTAGTTTAGGACTTTATCCCAAACCTTTAAATTTGTCATATAATCATAGAGTTACTTGGAATGGAGGGGATATTTTAAAGATCATCTCCTTCCAATCCTTTTAACATGGGCAGGGACACCTTCTCCCATCCCACGTTGCTCCAAGCCCCGTCCAACCTGGCCTTGGGCACTTCCAGGGGTGGGGCAGCCAAAGCTTCTCCGGGCACCCTGTGCCAGGGCCTCACCACCCTCATGGGGAAGAGATTCTTTCTTCTATTCAACCTAAATCTACTCTCTTTCTGTTTAAAGCAGTGGAAACTGGTGGTGTCTTCAGCAGGCTTGGAATCCCTCAACAACAGCCCACACCACCAGCAAACTGCTTTCTTTTTAGCACTTTTGAGTACAAGATCTGTAGCTCTGGCGAAGAAGAGAATGGGGAAATGCAGGTTCTCAGGCACCTTTTCTCCTACTTATTTTTATGTGGGATAAGGAGAAGGGGACTTCCCCAAGCTTGGATGGGTATTTGGCTCTGCCTATGAGAGATCTCATGGCATTCAACTTGGGGACCCTTATTCCTAGGAAAGGGATGAGGCTTGTCACAGGGTCCACCTGAATTTCACCCTAAATTTCTCTCTGCTTCACCCACATCCATCAGCCAAATTGTTTTCCCTTCTGCATCTCTTTTGTGTTCACACACAGAACTTCATGGAAATAAAATTTGCACCACAATTTGTGGTTTTCTGCTGGAGTTCAGTGAGAATTGTTTGTATTTCCTAGCTAGGGGGTTATTTGGAGAAGCATTCCTCATCTGCATGCCTTCTAGCTGCAGCACTGTAAAACTCATGCATAAAACACAGCACGGGTTTCCACCGAAACAGGAACATGGATAAGAAACCTTCAATGACAATTCATCACATCAGAGGTGGCAAATAAGTGAGAAACTATAGACACCAGCTCAGACATATCATCCCTGCCCTAGCTAGATAAGGAGATTCACAAGGCATGTGTGAAATTCCATTTCTGGAGATTCTCAGTTGTGTTTTGGCAGTGAAAAGTAGGAAAAGGAGGATTTCCAGGGTGAAAAGTCAGTTTTCCTACCTGCTCCTGCTTTGTGACTCATTTGCTCTCATGAATGCGTGGCTTCAAAGACAGTGGAGGGAGAATGTGGACAAGCCTCTGGCTTTTAGACACTTATTAAGTGAAATTCTTGAATCACAGAATGGTTTGGGTCAAAAAAGACCTTAAAGCTCATCTCATTCCAACTCCCTGCTGTGGGCAGGGACACCTTCCACTGTCCCAGGTTGTTCCAAGCCCCGTTCAACCTGGCCTCGGACACTTCCAGGGATGGAGCAGCCACAGCTTCTTTGGGCACCCTGTGCCAGGGCCTCACCACTCTCACAGGGAAGAATTTCTCCTTAATATGTAGTCTACCCTCCATGTTAGTGGGATTTTTCCTGCCTTAGCTGTGAAAGCCTCCACAATCCTGGTCCATGAGGCTTTTGGAGTGAAGAAGGGTGAGCTGGAGGGTTTGAAATGAGGGTAGGTTGAGAGATGATGCCCATTCTTTGCCACAGAGAGCACCTCTTGGCCTGGCACAATCATGCCCTGACTCAGTGTACACTTGTTTACCAGGAATGGACACGGCCCTGGCACAGCTGCCTCACCTCGTCCTCCTTTGGTCACTTCTCATTCCAGCTGTCCAGAGCCATTTGGCAATGAGGCCTCCCCTCATACATTGTTTGAATTCTGCACCAGACACAGCTAATAACTCGGGCCAGGAAACTTGTTCCAGATGTTAATTAACTCCCTCTGCATTAACTGGAATCACACAATTAAGGCCTGATTATTTATAAAACCATTTTGTCAAGAGAATTAGGAGAATTAGAAACATCCTGGCTCACACTTTCACACAAATGTCCATGTGCTGTGAAATTGTGGAAACTGGCATGAGCTGCCCCACACATTTATTTTCAGCCATCATAATTATTCCAGAGGAGAAAGGGCAACAATCAGCCAGGCGTGGAGGAGCAACACTGGAGCAAAGGAACAGATTCCCAGCTGAGCAAAGGTCTGCTGCTGTGGCACCGTCATCCCTCAGAGATTCCTATCAACCCTCCCACAGGCAGTGTGTCTCTCCTAGGGCCATCAAGCCCAGTGATGAGCAGCTTCAAGTTGCCCAGACACAAATTGCAATATTTAGGTAGCTACTCAGGGGCTGGAGGGCCAGACCAGTGTCTGTGCTGCTTTGTCAGTTCTCTACCACGTGTTCATTGGTTTAAGGGATTTTTCTGGGGGTCACACAAGCACTTGACAGATCCACAACACAGCAGATTTGAACTAATTCAAAACTGTCCCTCCCATCTGCCTTGCACGTTTTTCAGAGAATCTGGGAGATTTTGTTATCTGATATGGGCAAAATGGACAAATACAAGGCAAACAAATGCAAGGAGCACAAGCCTGTGCTCCTACCTGCAAATGCACAGGTAACCACCCCACGGTGATGCAGTTTAACAGCTTCTGCATGGATGGGGAGGGGGCTCTGAGCAGCTGGAACATATGCACAGCTTGTCTGCAGGGTCTGTGTCTCCAGCCTCCAGAGACGGTCACTGGCACTGATGCCTTTTTCTCCTGGTTTCAGGAATGAACACTGGACACGGTTGGAGGTTAGAGGGTCGAGGGTCATTTACCTCAGTATTTTAATAGGATCCTCTTCTGATACATCACATCATGAAGCTCACCATGCATGCCTGCTCTTCTTCTTCTGCTGTCCCCTGTATCCCCCACCCCACTCACACACACAACTTACAGACTTAATCTCTCCGGGGGGCCAATAAGTTTACAGAACATCTTCTACTGAGGGGAGCCATGGCTCTTCAAGACAGTAGGATGTTTGGTCTCCTAGCTCTGCAGGACCTTGGAGCTATGCTGAGCTATCAGACTTAGAGAAGTACGAGTATGCATGCTGATGTTTGTGGATACACAGAACTGTGTAAAAGGTATAAAAAGAAACAGCAAAAAATCCTTTTGGCATCAGCATCAGCTGTGACCCTGCAGGGACTGTTTGAACCAAGGCTGAGTGGTCAGCTCGAAGCAAGGATCCGCTGATGCCTCCCTTGGCTCATCCTGGGAGGTTCGGTGCTGTGTGTTGGCCCAGGACCCCTGGCTGGGCTGCAGCCGGGCAGGCTGAGCAGGGGGTGGTACCTCACTGCCTCTTTCTGGCCCCTGCTGCCACCTTTGCTGTTACAAACCCTGCACCTCAGGGAGCAGGAGGGACAGGGAGAGGCAGCACTCTCATGTTTTGCTGATTTTATTTTCCTTTGAAAGTAGTAATTCATTCCAGTTCACTTACTCATAGCTCTCTCCCACGCAGAGGTTTTCTGGGAGCTGCATGAACAATCCCAAAACAATGCAGATCAAACTGGCAGGGCAAAAGCAACTGGAAATTGGCCCCTAAACAAGTGGTGTTATTTGTTTAGAGGAAGGGGATGGCAGGCAGGAACAGCACCTTCCTGCAGAACTGAGCTGCAGGATTACCTCTCCCCAGGTTCTCTATCTACTCGTTTCTCTTGAGGCACAATCCCTTCAAATTTCTCAATAAGATGCAACCCGTGGCTGCACAAACCTCGTAGGACAGTCCAGTTTTCCACAATACCCATTTTTATAATAGGATCACACTTTGTAATCTGTTTCCCAAGTTTTAACTACCAAACAATAATAATATTTTGTCATTACCAGTATGATTTCTTTTCTTGCATAACTCCCCCTTCCTCACTCATAATTCTGATTTGATGTATTTATTTCTGTAAGTAAATTCAATTATCAAGGGTTTTCTTCATTCTGAAAAAAAAATAGTTCATGTTTTGATAATACCAGTTAAACTACTCACCTTCCTTCCAGGATAAACACTTGGTGGTCAATGTGTCAGGGACATGTGATTACATTTTCCTCAATGCCAGATATCAGCTCCCTTCTCTTCCTCTGAATTAGAATAATCACTCACAGTTCATCATTTATCATCCTTCAAGTATTTGGCTTTCCATCACATGAAAGCCACTCTCAGCAGAGAACCAGAGCTAACATTGTATTCCGAGGTTACTGCTGATAGCTCCTTAAAGAGGTGTAAGCTCCCTTCTTGCTTTTTCCGGCCTTTTCATCTTATGAGAGGCTTTCTGATGCACACAGCAGAGTCTAAAGTGAAAAAAGCTTTGATCTCTGCCACCTCAAGTGCATCCTCACCGTTAGTAGTTTCAGGTGAAAATATTTGTAGTCTAGTGTTGGTCCTCAGTGCTGCTGTCTTTAGCAAGGTTGGGAGCTGTGCTGTGTCTCATGGTTTATGTTTGAGCTGGTTAAGTGTAATAAAGCCTCCCCATATAAATATAAACCAGCTTTGTTTCTGCTTCTTCTCATCAAATTTTGACTTTATTTTTCTTCGTCACCTTTTCAGTTTGAAATGTCGTTGGGATTTAAAAGTGGCTGAAGCCAACTTGCAGCACTAAAAGTTCCTCATTTTCAGTGTCTTTTGGGCTGCTGAATTTAACAAAATGGGACCTTCAAGAAGCAAAGCATCTTAACGGAAGCTCAGCTTCTTCCCATTAATCTGGTGTATGGTGCTTTTAGGAATGTATAGGTAAGTTCTCAGTAAGCCACAAGTCTTGATTAAGAGTAGATTTCCTTATTTGAGAGTCAAATGTTGTGTTTTTTCTGACTAACGTGTTTCTGCAGCAGCTCGTTTTGCTGTGTGCAAGCAAAGGGCAGGTTATTCACAAGCACATCTCTCTGTTAATGAGTATTTGTGAGAGTAGTTTATTTTTCTTTAGTATCTTCCTTATTTTCCAAGTTGTTCCTCGATTCCTATGAATAATTCTCAGGACTTCCGAATTTAGAAATTATGGTTCTAATTCTTGAGCTCTGGATAGAACACTTTTAGGGAAATAATAGGAGATGATTTATAAGAATTTTACTGCTGGTGTGATTTTCCAGGCAAACAGCAATCTGTGAAACTTCAAGGATTCAGGGACTCTGTATCTGGCTGTGTACAATCAAAAGCTGAAAAATAGGATCTGGGAAACTACAGGGTAGCCAAGTCAGCACTTTTACCATGGGAAAGATATTCCTGAATCCAACATCTTCTGTGCTCACCTGCTCCAACAGTGGTGAGTAGCCCCCAAAGGGAAGAAACCCCAACGTCTCTTCTCAGAGCTGCAACCCAGCTGTGTGGTGAAATTGGTATTTTATGAGGTGTTTTGCAGCATGAAGCTCCACCAGCAACAGAGCTGCTTTGTGCCCGTTCTGCTGCCCCCAGCACAGTCTGCAGCCACAACTCCAAGGGCACCCAAACAGGCCAAGGTTGCACTTAGAAATGGAGCCACGAAGACTTGGATGAATTGGCAGCACAGCAGCTGCTGGGCTGAACGGGAGCAGAGCAGGAGGAGCTGGGTGGGTGGTGACAAAGGCAGTGACATGACCCAGGAAACAACAAGGAATGTATTTTGTATGAATCTATATTTAATTGCAGGTCCTGTTGTTAATGATGGTCCAAAGGAGGAGCTTCAGGGTTACCCTTTGTAGGCTGGTCCTGAGCAGGGTGGTCAGTGGGTGGAGGTGAGACACAGGGATTATTGCAACCACTATTTCTTTAAAGCTGCTTGGGAGTCTTGACAAATTGACCTTTGTTTGTTTGTTTGTTTTTGTTCTTCAATACCAGTCAATTAAAAAAAAATAAAGTCATTAAAAGGGGTTTTTAAATGCTCAGACACTGAGGAAGGTGATGACCCTCCAAATCATGCATTGCCTCTGCCCAACACCCAGTACCCATGGAAAGGAAGCAATGGTACAGGACAGTCCTGGTTATTTTGCTTCATGTCTCTGGTTTTATTCCACCCAAACAGCACTGCCCATGCTGAAAAGAGAAGCAGTGATCTGCAGGACAAGTGACCCTGCTCTGCAAAATGCTTTTTTCAGCAGTATCCAACAGCAGAGCTCTTGGCTGACATTCCAGGGCTCGGTGGCTGTTGTGTGAATTACTCAGCAAGCTCGGGAAAGACTTGAAGCAGCCCCACTTCCACCTGAGATGGGGCTCCGGGCTGCTAAAGGACATTTATACTCTGGCAGTAGCCTACAAACAAAAAACATCTTGAAAATTGCTCAGATGCATTGGTGCTGACAAAGGCCATCAGGGTGGGGAAAGGGTTTCTAGGAAGCAGGAGGCAAAGAAGCCAAATTTTCACTTAAAATAAGCAGAGAATCCTATTCTGGCTTGTGCTGCAGAGAGATCTGCTGGCAGTGCATCACTGTGCCCTGGTAGTGGAGAAAACTGGAGCACGGGAGTTTTATGGGTCATGCAATGCACTTTGAGCTATTCTGCACTAACTGAGCTTGGGAGGAAACACATCTCTTCGTTCATTTTATCCAATAGGTAAAAATCAGGCACCAGGATGAGAGGATTGTAGAAGGACTATCTGAATCATGAACTCTTTTTTACACTTTGAAAGAGAACTCGGTAGAAATATTGGATCTCAAAACCCTGTAAATTTGGAGCACGCAGAATTCATCTCATTTCTTTTGGTGGTTAATGGCCTATATAGCTCTATCTTTTGTGGGTAAAGCTTCTTGTAAAAAAAAGGCATTGCAACTATTTCTGTTTGTTTGGTGCAGGGCTGAACAGCATCGAGCAGAGAGCCAGAGATGTATTTAGATTCATTCCCCTGGAATACGGGTGGGGATGGACATGTTCTTAATTAAATCTTGGAGTTTAGAAGATTGTTTCCCAAGGTTATTTTTGGTTGCTGAAGTCTGGATCTGAAGCTCATCGCCTGGCTCCAGCCCCAGTGCATTCATATCTGATTTGGGCAGTTTGGAACTTAATCTTTATTTGGAAGCAAAGAAGAGCAACTGTTCCCCAGTTTCGAGGGACATCCCCAGTTTTCCTTAGGGGAGTGTAAAGCTTTTTGAGCCATCTCAGTCCTACAAACCTCTCCATCCTGCAGCATCTGAGGCTTACAAACACATCTGTCCTGCACTTGTCAGTGTGGTTTGCTACCAGATGGGGGGTAGGTTGGGAAACCTCTGAATTTCCTGGAGGTGTCTAAGGAAAGAAAAACACCTTTGTGGAAGAGTACTCAGCTGAAAAGTTTCCTCATTCTGTTCCCCTAGTCTGGCATCAGCACCCCCACAGCGTGGTGCTCACATGGCACAGGCTGTGCTATGATGGGAGAAGTGGTGGGAGGGGAAATGGGGACGGAGCTCCAATTAATAACTCCTGATTATCCATTTGGGGGTTATTTAACATGATTCAAGGGGGCTGAACTGCTGTAAATGCTCGCTGTTCAGAAGAAATGACTAACCTGTCCATTCTGAGGAAGTTAATCCAGTGGAGATAATGAAATCATCCTAAAAACCTGCATTACATGAGGTCATCAGGAGCAATTTGGTTTCAAGTTGTAACACCAAATTGCACTCAGGAACTGGCAGCACTGTGACACTGGAACAGGTTGTCCCCACAAAAACATCCCTAGGAAGGGTTCAGCTGTGTCCCAGGCCGTGGTACCAGGATCTCCCAGTGGAGCACTGGGATGTGGCAGTGTGGGGAGCTGGGGAGGGGGTGCAGAGCCCCCTGCCCCTCTCTGCCCTGTGCAGGCAGGGCCCCCTCCAGCTTGGTCCCACCCTGTGCTTGTCATGCTGAGCAGGAGCGGAGGGTCCCTCACTGTACATTCCTCCAGGTCAGCTGCTGTTCACTGCTCGGGATCAAATCCCTCTGAATCCCTTGGAGGGAAAGACCCCAGATGCTGCTTGCTGGCTTTCATTGCACAGGAGCAGATCTGAAACCATTAGGGAGCCCTTTTCCAAGCACAGCTGCCTAAAAATCCTCATGGTACTTATTCACAACTTTTCTAGCCTGGACAGCCAAGAAGTATCAGCTTTTTGTGTAAAACCCATTGAAAGATTTAACTCAGCTTCTGTGCTGTACTCCCCGAGGAGAGGAGAAGGATAAAGGGCTTGCAAGGATGAGAATGATGCTAAAAATTATTAAACTGCAAAATGAAAGTAACCAGCACTGTTCTAGACATTTATTTTTGCATTTTCTTTCTTCTCTCCCAACCATTCACTGTTGGCCTGGTTGCATTAGAAATGAGAATTGCATGAAGACAAGGTCTATCTGTGCATCAGGAAGTTTCTTGCCTCAGTCTCCAGGCTTACTTCAAACAGTTCTTGTAGCAGTTGAGACTGTTACTGAATTAACATTATTGATGAATTCTTTATTAGCTGATGGGAAAGCTGAATTTGGACACATCACTTACTGGCTGGCGGAGACATCCCTGACCTGCCTTTTGGAGGCAGAGATTGCTGGATTTGCCAAGCTTCGCTGTTCCCTGGACACACTCCAGCACTTCAGTGTCTTTCTTGTCATGAGGGGCCCAAAACTGAATCCAGGATTTGAGGTGTTGCCTCAGCAGTGCCCAGCACAGAGGGACAATCCCTGCCCTGCCCCTGCTGGCCACACTCTCGACCCAGGCCAGGTGCCATCAGTGTTCTTGGCCACCTGGGCACACCTGGCTCCTGTTCATTCACTGTGGCCCAGCGCCCCCAGCTCCTTTCCCACCGGGCAGCTTTCCAGCCACTCTGCCCCAACCCTGCAGCACGTGGTTGTGACCCAAATGCAGGGCCTGGTACTGAGCCATGCTCAGATGTGCTACCAGCCTAATAATAACCTGGTTAATGGTTTGATACATCAGCTGTCACACTGCAAACCAGGAAACGCTTCCCTTGCCAAATAAGAGGTCACTACCCTGCTCAGTGTGAGTTTGATAAGAGCACACACACAGCTGCTGGCTCCAGATGCTGGGCCGTGGGTCAGGGTCTTGTCCTTTGCTCACCTTGACAGCAATTCCCACAAAGACAGGAAAATCTTTCCAGCAACACGCGTTCCTGCAGAGCTGCCCTGATTATAGCAGGGATACAGGAGTATTTTCTGTGCAGTGGGACACAGCAACGTCTCCATCACTGGTACCCCCTGAGCTGGGTGATGCTGCTGCTGCCGCCCTCTAGATGGTGCAGTCTGATAAAAAATTTGAGAAAAGACGGTAATTTGCGTTGACTTTTTTTCTTTCTTTTCTTTTTTCTTTTTTTTTTTTCTTTTTGCTGGGCAGAGATTTTTTAATTGCATTTACAGGAGGGCACATTGCCAATGGCTGGGAACTGGAACACCACACTGCTGGTAATTCCCTTAAGTGCAGGGATGGGAGCCTGATCCACCTGGTTTATGCATATTTTGTGAAACCTGGTGCACTCTACTGTATTGTACCTTGAGGTATTTTGCACATTAAATTTCTACCTATACTGTTCTATATGATTTTTTTAATTATTATTATTTTTTTCTTTAAACCAGGAGGGTGTGTCAGGAAATGCACCATGTTTTGGAGGTCAGACTGGGATATATGACAGGCTTGAGTAAGAAACCTGGTTTCATTGTTTTGTGTATTTGTAGCTCAGAACCACAGGTTGCTGACTGCAAATTTTTAGTGAACAAATCCAGTCTCTGTTGTGCTGCAAAGGAGATATTTCACGAAGCCGATCACTGTCAAGTGGAACTGACTGGAAAAAAAACAAAAAAAAAAAGGAAAGAAAATGGAAACAGGAATATGCCAATTCTTAAAATGCAAAAACTCCACCTAAGAGAGAAGACAGCAATTTGAGGTGAAAGCCTGCTTTTGATTTACTGATGAAATACATTCACCAGCTGGAGTGAAAAAAGCAACACACAGCACATGGGAAGGTGTGTGTAGGGATGGGCAGCAGCCAGCTCAAACTGGATGCCATTTGGAACAGAAAATGAATGTGAGGTGGAGATACAGATCCAAAAATCCAGAGCAGGAAGGGTTAAGAAAAACAAAAAAGAGATTTTTTTTTTTCAAGGAAAAAACATATCCTAGCAACATCACTGGCCTAATATTAGGAGGAGACACTGAAGCTGACACAGCCATGAGAAAGGGAGAGGTATCAAAGAGATATTTTCTGTATTTGGAAAGCCACTCTCTTCCCACACCGGCTTGGCTGCTACCTCCTGGTCTGTCCAGCTAGGAGAACATTAGGCATCACCTGCTAGAGGAACAATCAGATTGAATTATTCTCACCACTAAGCATCTCGGAGGAAGTGGCCAAGGAAGTCTCTGGCCCATGAGGAATCATTTTTGGGTGGCTCAAACACAGCAGAGTCCAGGGCTACAAGGATGCTACTGCTACATCAGTATTAGAATCAGGCCAGCCATTCCTGCTCATGGGATTTTTTGTCATCCAAGAGGTGAAGAGTGAATCCTACGAAGATAAAATGCGTGGACAGGACTATGATTAATGCCAATCAATTAGAAAACAAATTTTCTAGGTAAGGCCTAAATTTACCAAGTTGGTAATTTCCTAGACGGGCTCTGAGTGGAGAGGAGGCAGACAGGAGAAGGTTTGACTTTGATGAGTACCTGTGATGGGTCTGTTCATGCATGCAGGGGTTTGGGAGGGCTGACAGGAGCTCAGGAGAGACTGGCACTGCCAACTTGAAAAATCTGAGCTGAAGGGAAAGTTGCAAGGGGACGTGACTGCAGGACACCCATAACGTGGTGGAGAGGGACACAGCTGGAGAGGGACATAGCTGCAGTGACACTTTCAGGCTGCAGAGGAGGCACTGATGGTGAATGGAGAGCATCAGGAGAACGAAACAAATCACTTTGCCATTTCCTTGTGGCTTCAAATCAACTGTAGTTGCCTTTCAGGTAACTGCTTTGGTCATGCAATTCCTGGGCCAGCCTGGGGTACTGGGTGAAATGTTGACAGAAGGAAGATCAGGTTTAGATCTGGTCTAAGGCCCCCTCCTGGCCTTTAACTCTGCAGTGATGAAAATTATCTCTGAAGAAAGATTGATAGAGACAGTGCATGAGAGGAAAGGAAAAGCTGGAAGTTTTCTTCTTCCCCTTGCTCCTGTAAATTTAATTTACTTGCTTCTTATCTCAAGCTTGGTAAGGGTTGTGCATGTTCACACCAGCAACCACCCTGCCCAGCAATGAGTCGAAACAGAAAGCTGAAAGTTCATCTGAATTAATTTCTGTGGGTTTTCAATTTTTAATTTTGAAATCTTTGCATTTTCTTCTCAGGGTGCAATTGCTATTTCCAATGAATTCTCCCTCTTCTGCCCTTTGAGGTGACCCTTGCTCAGACCTGCTGGCCTCTTCTCCAGCTTTGCAAGGGGGACAGCAGGACTGGAGCAGCTGTGACTCCTTCAGATCAGGGAACGTGGTGGCAAAGAATGGGGCTGTTTTTTGCAATAGAATGTAAGCTCCAGTCCAGTGGGTTTTTAAAAGTATTATCAGAAGTGAAAGGCTACATTTAAAAATGTATAAGCAGGGACTTTCAGCACTGCATGCCTTCATTCATAATTCACCACTGCTCGTTTCTAAAGAAGATTTGATATTTTTACAAGGTAAATGTACTTTAAAACCTTTCTTTACTTTGCAGTGAATGTGCAATTAAGTGAACTTACTGAAAAGGAGAGTGAAGCAAGGTTTAGAATAGAGTTGCCCTGATAGCCATGAAATGATTGTAATTTTCATGTAATTCAGCTTTGATTGGGAAATGTTGTTGCATTCCTGCTCGCAGTACTGCCATGTTTGGGGCTGGTGGAGCAACTCTTCTGACAAGATCTCCAGATTTGTGGCTGGTGGCTGTTATTACCTGCACCTTTATGCCCGAAGATCCGTGGTGGAGAGGACACAATTTTCAACTCACATCTCCCTGACGTGCCAGAGCCCCACATTGCTGACACCAGTTCAGCAGACTGGTCTGGCCTGGAAGCTGCAGCAGGGTGTCCCAGTCCCAAACCAGCTGCCAAGACCTGTTGATGTACGTGGTGCCTGCACAGAGCTGAGCTGGGGGAAGGACTGAGATGTTTACTCTGACAAGAGATCCCCACTGTTCCAGTCCCCACAGTAATTATGAGGGGCAGAGCACTTTTCAAGCACCTTCCCTGCACCTTTTCCACAGGCACAGTGTGAGGTGCAGCCAGCAATCAGAGCTGCTGGGGATAACTGCTAATTGAGAGCAGCGTGCCTCCCCGAAGTTCCCTCCCTCTTCTTCTGCTGAAAGGCACCTTTTGTTCTCTGTGCTGGTGTTCAGGAGCACGGTGTGGTTGGACTCTCCTCCCGAGCAGGGGCTTGGAGGAGGGACAGTGTTCATGCAGAACACAGCCCATGTGTGTGTGCTGGGTGCCCCTGCCCACAGCCACACCACAGAGTGAGTCCTGGGCATCCCTGTTCCAGGTCTGCAGGAAGAGGGAAAAGTGGGTGGCTGACAGGAACCAGTTGGAGGAATTCCATGGACATCTGACTTTGAATGTACAAATGGGTGGTCACCAGCATAAAAAGTGTTTGCATCTGGTGTTGGAAAACTCAGCAAGGCTGTGTTGAAGTGCCCGTTACTTCAATGTGAGGAAGATTTTTTTTTTTTGTACTAATAATCCTCTTAAAGCCAGAGAGCCACTGGTGGGGGAAAGTGCTGCTCAGCAGCAGAGCTCCAGAGCAGGACTTGCTGAGTTGACACAAAGAAATGAAGAAAAAACTGTAATCACAAGTCTGTCTGGATAAATTAGGTGGAAAATTCATGGAGAAACTGAAGTTCCAGCACAGTGAAACCAGAGTAAAAGGAATCAGCCAGGCTCCGTGTCCCTGTTGTGCTACACCTCACTCAGCAATCTCCAGACAAGGTCACGTCTACCTCAAACACTGGAACAGCACCTGCTGCTTTATTTTCTAGACAAAATCAGCATTTTCGCCCTCATTCTCAGTTTCTGCTGATGGATACGTTGTCCCCCATCAGGTTCATGTCCAAAGGGCGCTATTAAAAACCACACTAAGTCAGGATTTTGGATGTGACACACCCTCTTAGGCACTCTTGCCCTTCTCTTTGGTGCTGCTGGGGTGGGTGACAGGAGCCATCAGCAGTTTGGGCCCCTCCACACGAGGCAGGTGGGACAGTGACAGTCCCTTGTTGCCTCTGGAAGGGGGTGGGGAACTGTCACTGACTGGACCCAAGAGAACTCTTTGCCCCTGCTTGGTTTGGTCCCTACCCCTCAGTTTTATTATTCAAAGGGAAGTCTCTTTCCAGGGAAAATGTAGGGGAAACGTCTCTGTCCCTAACAGGGCCATTTGGGGACAGTCTCTGTCTGAGTTTGTTCCCATCTAACCCTCACCTGGGTCTGGCTTTTTTTTCTTCACTGCTCTGTTCCTCATCCTTTAAGAGTTGCCTAGGACTTAGGGATGAAAGCCTGCCTCCTTCCCTCAAAGGATCAAACCCATTAGGGTTGTTTTCCAACTTGATTGATGTTTATATCTATTAATTGTTTTCCCTCTCATTTTCTGATTTCCTACTGATATCACAGAAAACCCTGAAGAAAACAATTTTTGATGGAGAATAACATATTTCAGAAGACAACTTCCCACCTCCAGTGTTTGTGGATAATTAGAAGAGTGAGTATAAATGTCTCCTGAAGCTGCTTGTTAGCATATTTTTCTTACCACTGTCTAAAATAGCTCGTTTCTCTGTGCATTTTGGGCATCCCAGGATCTTTCCCATGCAAAAGGCAAAGGTCACTCCCTCTCTGCCTGTTGTCCATGTTCTGCCAGCTGTGACTTTAAGCACCAGCACATTTTCAGCTGTGAGATGGCTCCTGGTGTTTACGTGCTGCTGTGTCTTCCACGTGCATTAGCAAGTGGGAGCAGGTTAACCCACACTCCTCCCAAGGGACACAGGTCCTGCCAGTGGGCACAGGGGGACAAATGGAGGTGGAAAAACCCAGTGACACCGTGAGGCCACAGGAGCAATCGAGATGAAGTCTGGAAATGAGGATTTTCCTCCCCAGTAACCCTTGGCTCCAGATGAAGGGATGCATTAATGATGGGATGTGACCTTATCTAAGTCAGGGTAAGATTTTCAGCTTTGAACAAAGACTAAGCTGAGAATTCAATGGAAAGATCTTTTGAGTCATAATATATAGCAAATTCATATGCAGGACAGATGGTATTTTCTAAAAGTAGCTGTTTACTCCTAGAATTACTCTTCTTCCTTCCTGTGGCATTTTCTCCTCCTTCTGTGGTTCCTCTGCCCACAAACTTGTCTTTTTCAGTATATTTCTAGTGACAATTTTAACGATCTCTTAAAAAAACCCAGCTATAAAAAACCTCTCTCCCTGTCTGTATCTTCTTACCTTCATGATCCTCTGGGGCAATATCCTGCCCTAATTGTGGATAAAAGTACAACATTTAGCTTTTTTGGAAAATGTCATTTGTCTTCATACAGGAGGTCTAATTAGAAGTTTAGTCCATTGCTTTTTGTCCAGCTAAATGCCACGCTCTCTATTTGTGTTGTTACTGTTGCTCTGGACTAATTAAGGAAATCAAGAATAGATTTAAAAAAAAATAAATCTATATTCATTTTTTTTTTTTAGAAAACTGATTTCAGCTGCACTCCTGTCTCCTCCTTTCACCCTTTGTGAAGGAGAGCAGACTGGTTCAGATTTCTGCCACCCTGTTCTCCCCCTCTGATAAATCCCCTCTGGATTTGTGCCTGGGTGCAAACCAAGACAGAGCAAGATTTGGCCCAGCAGCCCCAGCAGCAACCAAGCACAGGACCTGGCCCAAATCATCAGGCACCTTCTGGGGCAGAACCAGACCCAATTAAACCCCTTGAAGCTGCAGTCTGTGTCACCTCACAGTCCTGTGACTGGGCTTGGCTCTTGCATTTCCCAGGCACAGTCTTGAACATTCGATTTCTGTTTTTAAAGCCATATTTTCTTTCAGTTTGGACGACGGCGGCTTTCCACTGGCACCGTATTCATTAAAAGGTCTCTAAGTCCACAGCAGTATTCAAAAGTGTTGCTCATTAAACCTTGGAAAGCAGACAACCTTCCTCTTGTATGATGGAGAGGATGAAAGATCTTGCAAAAGTCTTCTTTATGGAAATAAAAATAGCCCCAGAAGCACAGCTTTTTCTTTCTTCCTATTCCACACAGGTTTCTCTGTTAACAATTGCAGCTAATTTTGTCTTCTGTTATTTCTGGATATATTTATATTTATAATCTAAGAGAGATTCTTCTCTTCACATAACTAACCAGCGTTCTTGCTGTAGTGTCTCACTGGTAGCCATCACCCTGGCTTCAGCACTCATTTCAGATATAAAATTAGAGACACAGATGCTGAACTTTGTACTATTCAAAATGCTACATTTTGTTTGGTCTGCTTTTCCCTTTTAACTTTGCACTTCTTATTAAATTAAAGACATCCCAACTCTCAAATTATGGAGCTGCACTTATTTTAGGGATAATTAACGGCAAATGTAGTTATTAACTTGTTTGCTTGAGAGAGAGAAAAGGTAAGAGAATTAGTGTTGGTACAGCAGAAGAAATAGGAGAAAAAAGCGCTGGCTTCAGATTACACATCATATGTGACTGAAAAAATGGAGCCAAGTGGGAGCCTGCAAGGCCAAACTGCAATTAATCCTGGCTCACCAAAGCTTGAAAAGCAGATTTGCAGCTGATGTGTACCACACAGCACCTTGACTAGGCAGGCAGCAGCTCCATTCCTCTGGCAAAGCAGTTGTCTGCAGGAGCAGAATCGACCTGTGCAGGAGCCAGAGCTCTCCCAGGCCAGGCTGGGCTCCCGTGGAAGGAACGGGCTGTGGGAAGCTGGGCTGGCTTTCCTTTGGTCCTGACAGGGCTGGGCTGCTTCTGAGGCTCTGCCTGCCCCAGTGGGATCGGGGTGATGGGATCAGTTAAAGGGGGAAAAAAGATAACCCGCAGACAAAACCCACACTTTGCTCAGCGCACGGTGCAGGGCTGGGTATGAGATCAGTCATGCGGGGCGGTACCAGAGGGACCCCAAACACCCCGAGAGTGGCAGCAGCATCACCTCCAGGGCACCACAGCCAAGCAGGCTGGGCAGGAATGAACAGAATTTTCCCTTAAAATATTGTAAGGCCACGTTTTAGGAAACAGTTCTCTTAATGAGCGTTTTCAGCATCATCTTCTTGTTCTTACTCATTTTTCCCCTGTGAAAGGAAAGCTCTTTTCCTTACTGTTCATTTGACTCTTGGTCTTTTGAGCCCTGTTTTTCATAACTCCATTAAGTTTAAATAAGAGGTTAGGCTTTTCCAGATACCGCAGGGATTGGCATTTAGGGAGATAAATCCTTTCACTGTCAATTGAAAAAAAAAAAGTACTGTAGGATGACTCCTGAAGCTGAAATTCCATGGAAAACTTTGTCCATCTTCCTTGCCTGGGTGGGTCCATTCTCCAGGTCTCTTCCCAATGCTCCTGTCCTTGTTTGGGTTTGGTCTTATACCTCCACCTCTGTTTTATGTTGCTGAAGTGGAAGCAGGTACGTTATTAAAGCAGCTGCCTTAGACCCAATCAAGTTTCCCTCATCAGAGCCTTTTCATAAATCTGGGCATGTAGAACTTCAGCAATCTTTAATGCTACTGTAGGGGCAGGAAAGAGCAACTCCTTTCATTGGCAAGCACCAAGCACATTTCTGCAGTCAGACACAGAGCGATGGTCTCATGAGCAGCACTTATTCCCACTATTGTTCATGCTCATGCCAAAGATTAATCTCTTTGCCCACAGCAGACTCCTTGTCTGATTTATTTGTGTGTATGAAAGGGACCCTACCCAGGGCTCTGGCTCTGGGCAGTCATCGCAAGGACATCCAATTATCAGTTCATCATTTTATTTTGATTAAATGATAGCTATGATGAACATCCCCACTTGGATTGTGTCCTCTGCTCCTTTGTGTGGCTGTTGACACATGCCTAGCACTGGCTGCTCAACAGATCAGCCCTTGCCTGCATGCAAAGCCAGCTGGGCTCAAAAAGAGCCTTTGTAGTGACTTCAGTCAACCTTAGAGCCAGCCTCTGATGTAAAGTATCACAAGCTGGTAGTGATAATAATTTGCTTTTTCAATCACAGGAAACTCCATGCTTCTAGATGCAACCAGCTCACACAAATACATATTCAAATGAGAACACACCATAGGTGGGAAGAGAAATGTAATTGCACCCAATTTTGCACTTGCACTTGTCCTCCAGGAGCTAAAATGGGATTTTTAATACACTTATTTTGAATGTGTGCATCTGCTCTGTCATTTTTGCATAATGAGCACATTCGTGATAGTTAAAGAATTAGCTTTCCCCTCGCTAAGATATAGGCAAAATGAGGCATGCTGTTATTCATGTATTTATTTATTCATTCATTATTTTCTTGTGTGTGAAGCATACTGGACAATCCATCTTGTTCCCAGGAAAACCCCAGGGGATATGGAGAAGGCTCAGCATTCAGCTCTGAACTCAATTATCACAAATCTCATCCTATAAATTAGAACATGTTGCAGAGAAAGAAGAAAATGCAGCTCCCCACAGTACATCCCCTGAAAGAAAGAGAGAGAGAAAAATGCTTTTGGACAGTTGCCTTGAGAAATGCAGGGGTGGGAGCTTATCCAGTCCCCCCCAGATCCACGCTGCAGCAAGGGAAGGCACCATTAGCTGTACTTCCAAATGTGTTTTGCCATGCCATGGTGTCACGGACCGAGCAAAGTCCAAGGCACAGCGGTAGATATGGGCAGCCTACGCCAGCCTCCACTCCAGGATGTATCCGGAGATCAGGCATGATCCCTCCCTCAAAGGGAAGCAACTTTCCTTGCTCAAGTAAACCAAATAATGAGCTTTTATTTCCCCCTTTAATGACTCAGAGGATAGTTCTAAAAATATGTCATTTCCCAGAGTAATTCAGATGCTAGCAACCCATCAGGAGAGCACCTACAGGGTATTCCTGCAGCAGGACTTGGGTCCATGATAAGTGACCCATGTAACTCCCACAGACCTGCTCCACAGCTGCAGGATGTGCACCAACACCTCTGAACGCTGTGAAGAAGAGGTTTCCGGAAAAAAATATCACCAGCTCTTGGGTTTTGACGTGTTTGTCCCACCAGTCTTGCTAACAGGTCGACAGTGACGATATTTTCCTTCAAGTGACGTTCGTGAGAAGGTGTGATTCATAACCAGAATAATTGCTGTAGTCCTTCTAATGGCTTCACTTCCAGCCAAAGCTGGACACCCACGTGTGCCTGGGAATAGGGGAGCAGGGTGTGCCAAGCCTGCTGATGCAGCACAGAAGCTGTGGAAGCAGGAGCTGCTCTTTGAAAGTCGCTGATATTGGTGCTTTGCTGACATTAGTGGTCCTATTTAAGCACGTTGCCTTGTTTTACATAACTTTTGAAACTTGTTTGGGTTCTGAATTATCCTGGGCAGCTGCCATAGCCTCTGTGGCAGTGGGAGACCTGCTCCTGGTGTCCCTGCAGCTCTGCACTGCAGATGCCTCAGATGTCCAAGCAGCACAGACAACAGCTCCATGGTGTGCTGGTTTATTCGAATCCCTGCAAAGGGGGTTGAAGGCTGATGAATGAATAAGAAGCTTATTGTCTGGCTGATGCAGTGTCTAACCAGCCAGTTCACCATCATTTCCAGCTACAGAGGGGACTGTAAAGCACTCTCAGGCTGCTGTGGGATGCTGTTAGACAGGCAACATCCCTGCAAATTGCCAGCACTCCACGTTGGAATGGTTCAGTCTGGGGTGCAAAGTGTGGAGACCTGGTAAAAAAGTGTCTGAACCTCTCAAAATGTTAATCAGCCATCACAGGCTTCAGGTAGGATGCTCTAATAAGGGTGAGGATGTGTGAAATGCTGTCATAAATATGCAGCAGCCTGCCAGCTGGTTTGCAGGCTGCACAGGATGGCGTAGTCCATATATTTTTCTTCTGACTTCTTACCCTCCCTTCTCAGTAGGGAACACCTGTTTTCACCTGCTGTGAAACTGAACCCCAGGTGAACAGCTAAGGGTAAACAGCTCTTTAATCAGGAACCACATGTACCACCACCAGGTCAAGTAAAACACTTGTGCAACACTTTTAATTTTTGACATCCCTATTTCTCAGAAGCTCAGGTGAGCAGCTCTGTATCTCTGCAGCTGCTCTAGGCTGGATCCAAAGAAAATTGAAACAGCTGGGAAGGTTTCCATTAATTTCACTAGACTGGGTGCTGTAACAGGAAAATATTCCTAATTTCAGGCTTCATGGGATGGCTCTGCCATTGCCTCTATAAGAGGTGAAAAAATGCACTGTGGGGACAACACATCCTGAACACTACAAAACCAAATTCTCCACTAGAGCTATAGAATCATGGGAATGTTTAGGTTGGAAAAGACCTCTAAGACCATCGAGCCCAACCATCAATCCAGCACTGCCAAGTCCACCAGTAAATCATGTCCCACAGAGCCACATCACTAAATCTCTCCAGGGATGGTGACTCAGCCCCTGGGCTGGACAGCCTGTTCCAGTGCTGGACTATCACTGACACATGAGTCATGACACAGGTTCTCTAACCCTATCTGAGCTTCTCCAGAAAGAAGAGCTTCCTTCCACTTCCTGCATCAAACCTGAAGACCACCAGCAGGCTCCTCCTGCTTACCCTGCTCTAAAGAGCTGTTAGAGCCTTCAGGACAGCAAGGGGGGACACCCCACACAAACACTCTGGTGTTTGAGCAGTGCTGGAAGTTCAAAACATCAGGGTCAGTGCAAGTGCCAAGGTTACAGCTGGAGTCAGGAGGGTCTGTAGGTACTGAATCAATGACATTGGGCTTTTTCTTACACCAGACAAGGGAGTTGCTTGTGCCAACAACATTTACAGTCCCTCCTGTTAAATTTAAGAAGGAAGAAGTGATTTCACAGGAAGTACAGAAACCTGGAATCATTTGGGCTGAAAGGGACCTCCAAGACAATCACGTTCCAACCTCCCTAGACCACCTTCCCCTAGAGCAGGTTCCTGAAGTTCCATCCAACCTGGCCTGGAACACTTCCAGGGATTATCACACAAGCTCCCTTTTCAGTTTACCAGACATGTCACAAAGTGAGGGCTCTGAAGGCACAACCAATGTAAGGAAACTTGTTGCAAACAGTAGAGACTAAAGTTCACTTCCAGCATTTAAAGAAAGCTCTAATTACAATGCAAAGAGTTGGCTATAGATGCCTCAAATTATAAATAATGAATGTTGGTGTTTATTCAGGCAAGAAACACAACCATTAAAAATGGAAATCCAGTGCAAATCAGTGAAGCAAACATAAAGAAGTAGAGAGGAAAGATAAACAACAATAATAAATTATTAAAGCTCATAACTAAGAAAGCCATGGGAATGTCAGAGAGGCCATTCATCTGTAAATGGGGCAGTGAAAGAAGATAATGCACCTAAACTCTGCATCTGTAAAACTCTCACTGACTTCACTGATTAGCAAGGAGTTGCTTCAAAATCAGCAGAAAGGGTTCTGGTTTGGTCTAGAAAACAATGCAAACTTCACTCAGTGGATGAACCAGAAATGCCTTTTATCATTGCTGTTTATAAATGTTGCCTGTGGCAAAGATTCCTGGTGCTACTCTTCAAGGCTGCCTAAGTTGTGGTGAAGGACTACCAGGAAAAACTACAAGTAAAGCTGTTTGCAATTTTGGATCGCCTGGTTTGCTTAGTTTACAAATCAGATCTGTCCTCCATCTCCAAAGCTCAGCCTGTGATCAGAGCAGTAGGTGCTGCTCCTGGCTTAGTGATTGGTTTTACAAGAATGGATTTGACCATCAACTTGCCTCTGTCATTTTTGGGTTGTTTCTTTCCCCCAGCTTGGGCTTCCTCAGATGCATGGCTTACATTTTGCTGACAGCTTTAGCTCTCATTTCTCATTTCTGTGTGCATGAGGATTCGGGAGATGCAGGCAGATTGCTGCCCTGCCTTGATTTACGGCCCCTTCTGCAGACACCCAGGTGCTCCAGCGAGCACGGCGGGCGTGCGGGGATTGCCGCGTTCCAGCCGACTCCAGCAGCACCTCTGGAGTGACATGTGGCTGCTGTTAGCACAGCCCCAGCAGCTGGGGCGACTGAGATCTTAAATTGCCTGTCTTAAGTCACCCTGGGATGTATTTTAAAGTTGTGTCAAGGTCAACTGGCACATGTCGTAGGTGGCTTTGTGCATGTGTCTGTCAGTCAGCACCGTCCCAGAAGAAGCGTTAGAGGAATTTATGATGAGATCCTAATGCTATTCATTACTGTGGCCAAGGCACAACGTGACCCAGATTCCCACATTCATAGAAGTGGAGAGTGCTCTGATCTGACATCTCCAATTCTGAGATGTTCTGCTTTGGCTCCAGCTGCCAATTCCATCTGCAAGCTGCTGGGTTTGGGCCCATACCTGAGCAAGATTCAAGGCATAACATGAGTTACTTGTGACAGGGGATGGGGTTCATTATGCAGCAAGGTCGTTTGAAAGAGAGGAGCTGATCTCCCAGCACCTAAATCCTCATAGAGAAGATCAGAGACAAATGTGAGCATTCCCCCCATCCTGCTCAAAACCCCCTTAGCTGGTCATCGTAATTACATTAGAGTTGCATAAATGGAAAACCTTGGCAAGTGTTTAATATGCCTAAAAAGGTGGAGCAGCAAATATTCCAGCAGCTCTTTTCTAGACACAAATCTTTGCTCTGCCCTTGCATTGGAGGAAGAGGAATTGGTACTGCCAAATCAACAGCCTTCTTTTTGCTGATGCTTCATTTCCAACCATGGCCAGAACTGGTCTGACCTCAATTCTCAAGCCTTTTGACCCACCAAATTGAATTGCTTTTAATTTTTTTTCTAGACAGCCCCCAAAAGCATTGAAGTGGTACTTTACTGATGCAAATGTAGAAGGGAGCAGATAATTGAGTTTGATCTGGTCAGACAGAGTTATGGCTGGAGGCTACCTATGAATGACATTGAGCATAAAAATATTATTCTCAAGAAATCCAGCAGCTTCCAACTGGTAATAGCTTGAAATGTGAAAACTTGTCCCACAACACTCAAAATTTCCTCCAAATGCTCAATTAGTTTCAAAAGAATTTTCCTTGTGCACACTTACTTCTTGCATATGGAGCCCCAAATACTTTAGTACACAGCCATTGGCAAGAAACTCCATAGAAACAACGGAGAGCTGGAATAATTTCTGGAAAATGAACTTTGTGGTTATCCATTCAGCACTGGAAGAAAAGTTTGCTCCATCAGGATGCAAATTACCAACGCTGTAGTGTGTGTCCAGCTCCAAGCTGGAAACTCAGCACTTCCAGAGCCTTGCTGGCAGTCACTGGGTGGAGCCTGGCTGTGCCAAGGGGACGAAGGGGACGCTGCCATCGCTGCAGTGGAAGCTGGCAGGACGTCCCTCTTGCACCTACACCAGTACAGGTCCATAGATGGAACCAGAACAGCCTTTGCATGCTCCTCCCTGTAACGCCCACACCAGACAAGTTCATTTTCAGTTCAGTGCCCGAGGGCAACAGTCAGGCTGAAATCCCAGTTTCCCTCCTCCTACACGGCACACGTTGCTGCTGCTTACACTGCAACCTGCTCCAGGCTCCCAGCCTGTCCATACATCCCGGGCTCTGCTGATCACAACAGTGATACCCACTTCAAACAATGAGAGCTTTTCGCCTTCAATTTTCCTTTGATGCTTAAATAACAGAAAAACCACAAAAACAAATGAGGTTCTCCTCTGAATTACTCAGGAGAATACGGTGAGCTATTCTACGCTGTCAGATACAGTTGTAATGAGGTGCTTTTAGAAATATATTATCTATTTTTATCTGTTATTTATTGTGCATACTGTATTTATTGTGCTGAACTCATTATGCCCCTGACAGGCTACCGCAGATTTCTCGGTGTGTTAATTGTCTGGGCCCTGCTGCTACACCCACTTTTGAGATTCAGGCACAAACCAATTGAATTCTGACATTTATTTATCTTCCTAGAGCCAATCTTTTTGTCTGGTAAATATGTAGGGCTCCTAAAGAGATGTTACACCACGTCATACTAATCCTCCTCAGTTCCTGGATTACTGACCACACACACAATGACAGCCTTTTCAGAGCCATGGGCTCTCATGGCAACACCCTTGGCCTAAAGGCAAACCCAAGAGGTTTCCAGAAGGAATCCAGGCCAGCTATGTCTTGGGGCAATGTAGATGCACCCCAAAAGTGGGGGTTTGCCCCTCCCTGGGCTGTACAGAGCCATCCTCAGGGCTGTGTTACCCCAAGAACTGAAGGGCAGAGCCGCAAGTTCACTCCCTGGCTCCAGTTTCCCGTCTCTCGTGCCCGCTCACCCCTGCCCACACAAAAAAGAAACAGCAGAACAAGGCAATAACTCTTTTCCCTTCCCAAACACCTAGAAAATGAACACGAGTCAAAGCTGCAGCTGCCTGGCAGCGGGAATGCAAACACACCAGAGCTTCCTGGTAGATACCGAGAAGCAACTCCACAGCCTGTTTAATTCATCATCCCTTCCAGCCCTGCAGTATCCTCCAGAGCAGCCGTGTCCTCAGCTGCCCTGGCCACAGGTGGGGTCCGGACTCAGCTCTTGCCGTTCATCTCCCGAGCACCCCGCAGTGTGTTCAGACCTGCATTGCCCAGGGGGGGCTCATTCACCTCGGCTTCTCAGCAGAGGCACCGAGGAAGGGAAACCTCTCTAGTACATGAGCCAGTGCCTCCTTCTTGCTTGCGTGTCTTATGCCAAAGAAAAGCCTCCCCTTTAGCTTTTCTGTGTGCCTCATTTAAGACTGGAAATGGGAAAAATTTTTATAAGTCTGGAAAGCTGTAGCAGAACAGAACTTATGGGGGGAAGCATCAAAGTCCAGGAGAAGAAGGAAGCTGGAGACCCTCAGAACTCTTTACAACGTGGCAAGGATTAACGACCTTTAGTTCTTTATATTCTATACAAACACTACTTATTCCACACTAAACAACACTTAGTCTATAAAAACACTACAAATTCTGCTTATAGAAATTCAGAATCAGATCCATAACAGTAAGTTCATGTCCCTGACAGCACTGGGCAGCCTTCTGCAGAGACCTTCAGCACGAACCACCCTGCCAGGAGCTCCTGGCCCACACCCAGCCTCTGAAGGGCCAAGACCTTCACCGATCTGATCTCCTCTGAGCTAAGAGGCTGCCAAGTGCTACGTTCCAAAAGCAAGCCAGGTTTGCTGAGCTGACCCCAGAAGCAGAAAGCAGAGCTGCCCTGGGAAGGTGATTTTATAGCTCCTCTGCTCTCCTGGCACAATTTCATAGTGAGAAAAACTGTACCTGCAGGAAAACCACAGCCAGGCATTGAAGACAGGCCAAGGATAATAGCACCCATTTCACCTTTTTATAATCTCATGTTTTGGTTTTTTTGGGTTTTCTCTTTTTTTGCCAACGGAGAGAGAGCACTATAGCTCCAGAGCTGTGTTGCAGAGGAATCTTTGTCACCATAGGTGGGTCTTCCAAAGTGAAAAAAGCCATGGGATAACCCAGCAATTTTCCAAGTTTGTGCACAGTTGTACAATTCGAGATATTCTGTTGTCTTTGTATGCCATGTATGTGAGAGCCATGGGAATTTGAAATGGGCAATAAAATATAAAAGTCATGTGTTTTTTAGTGATAATATATCAACCTAAGGAGTGAATGAGCCCATACAGCAGCTTTTTCTCTCATTCATAATTTTAATATGCTGAAAAGCCTACATTTTAGCCTACCTGGCTTTTAAAGCACATGGTTATGAATCCCTGAGAAAAAAAGACATCAAATGAAACAAATGGCAGCTCTGAATTACAGTTGTGATGAACGCTGTCATAATAAATTCTCCCCTCACCCAGAGGAGCGATGAGGGATCCCTGCTGTACCACACCATGTTTTCACAAGTCAAGTACAGCCACGTGTTCAATTTATAGCTTGTTTTTGGGCTGAAAGTCTCCACACGTCTTGAATGAGTGCAGCTGAGCATGATTCAAGACTACTTGGATAAGAACACCACGTTTCCAGCTAATTTAGGCTGAGATTTTCTAGGCTGTGCAAGGGCTTTTGCTGCCCAAGTCAGAGGCAGTGGTGTTTCTAAATCCTCTGGGCAGCCAGTCAAGGCATAACCTTTGAGAGGTGTTGCTTTGCAGTTTGTTTCTACAGCTCTAATTGCAAGAGGAAGGGGTGCTGGAACGACAGTCAGAACAATGCTTTCATAGGAAAGATTAGCATTTCTTACATCCCGACCCTTATCATCACTGCAGTGTGTATTAATCACCAATTCCCTGCTCCAGCTCCATTTGCTGCTGCCACAAAAAGGGATGACAATTTAAACAACCACTTCTGGGACACTTGGCTGGCGCACAGAGCTTTGCTCTGAACAAGACGAATGAATCCCTTTAGACAAGGAGGCTACACATTTTGCGTATCTTTATTGCACTTTTACCACGTTGCAAACAATTCCACAAAAATGCTGCAAAAGTAAGCCTAGAGCTGCTGAAAGCAGCCTTTTACCCATATATGTATATATTTACACAAAACTATCAAAAGCAAAATTGAAAAGTAGCAGCTCAGCTATGATAGTCTAGAAAGATAAGAGCTGCCACCTCCTTATGGACAAATAGTACAACTTGTCATTTTACATCACTTTGTAAAACCAACATTCAAGTATTCCTGTCAAAGCACAATTAGTGAAATTCCCTTCTGGTAACCCTTGTATTTATTATCATTATTATTATAATTATTATTATTATTTTTTGCCTTTAAAAGTTCATAATGCCTTAACCCTTTAAATGCTGAGTAGCTGGGGGAAAAAAAGCATTCAATTTAAATAAGATACAGTGAATTAGAGCACTTAAAGGGTTAACACAAAATACTAAGTGGACTGTCACCACAAATAAAGTGTGAGTCACAAAACTATGCTGTCCCTCTTAGTTAAATTTGGAAGGTAGGTCTGGGGTTTCATAGATATACCATATATAAATACAAAATATTAAGTAAAGGCCTCCTTTCTATACAAAAAGGACAGGAGGTGTTTTGCTATCAGACTGTTGTCTGTCAATGACTGAGTATTTTCTGAACCTTTTCATAATCTCTCTTCAAGAACTAATGAAAAGCATCACATTAGACTTATTTTTCTTAATGAACTAATCCTTTGCAGAGTCTACACTTTACCTACTTTGGGAACAATTATAGCTCATTTCTGAATTCACTGAATTCACAAAGTGGCATACACAGTCTTTTGCAAGACTTATTTTTATTTTTTTGTTTTTTCCTTTTTCCTCTTTGCATCTTCTTGACACGGCTGGTAAAAACGTAGTCTTGCCATTTCACTACCTCTCGGGGGCAACAGTGTTAACATCAGTGTTAAAGTCATTTTCAACCACATTGTCATAACCATCCTTCTCTATGCAGTCACTGACAGCCTTGAGGACAATCCGCAGCCGCCTGTCCATCGCCTCCAAGTGAGGCTGGTAGAGGATTGGAGCTATTTTATCTTTTAGCAAAGATTCTTTCATCAGGAGACTGAGTTTGTATTCCTCCTTGGCTAACAGCTGTAATCGCAGATAGGTAGACTTCCTGATTCTAAGGGAAAAAGGAGGAAAAAATAAAAAAGCAAATTAGTATTTCCATCACTGTTGGTTTTGACAGTGCTAAAAGGCTTATAGCCAGCACTACAGTCAGAGTGTAAGAGCCTTATTCTGTGATCTGAGATGATGAGAACCAGGCACTGTCACAGTCCTGACAAGCAGCTGGCATCGTCACCCAGCCACTGATCTTCGGGGTCCCCAGAGGTGCAGAGGTTTTGGAGCACAGATCCATGGGGCAGCACAGGCAGCCCTCATCACGGCCCTCACCTGGAAAGGCACCAAGTGGAGCCGGTGCAGCATTCACAGGGCCATGTCCATCCTGGCAAGGACACGTGTGACACACGTGGCACGGAGCAGGGGCTCCTGGGGCTCACCCTGCAGGGCTGCCCAGAGCCCCGCAGACACAGAGCTCACCCTGCAAAGCTGAAACTCTAAATGCCACCTGTCTGAAAACCCTGGCCATGGGCACCAAGGAAAGCTGTTCAGAAGCACTTGAACAAGCTGGGATTTTGTCACTTGACTTCTGTGGGATGTGTATTTTGTCTTAAAGCCTCTCTCCCAACAGCTCACGGCCGTGTTCCTGCAAGGGCCTGGTCCCAACAGAGCATTTAATGTGGCAGTGCCAACACTCAGGGCTAGCTCAGGTCAGGCTCCCTGGGCAGGGTCACACCATCTCCTCCTCTCCACGGTGTGCAATAAAGATTCACTTGAACATTTTCAGTCCTGTTAGTGGAAACAACAGCATAAACCTGGAAACACCTCCAGAGGGGAAACATACCTGCAGCACTGGTTTAAAGGCACCAATATGGAAAGTTCATCATGGGAATATTTTCCAAACCTATTTAAATATAAGAGCAAGAATGTAACAAAGGTTGTTTTAAAGACTGACTTTTTTCTTTTTCTTTTTCTTTTAACCCTGGAAAGATTATTAAAGGTATTTACCCTCTTCCATTATCTAAGTGGATAATAAAAGTTTCATTTCCAAACTTCTCAAAGGTTTCGTAGTGATGTCGATCCATGTTACCTATGGAACAAAGAGAAAAAAAAAAAGACCATTCTCACTCTGGCTTGAGCCTGCAGGTCAGGGCAATGCAAAAGCCCAGTGCTCCCCAAAAAACAATGGTTGGGTAGGGCAGAGAAAGCAACGAATCTGCTGAGCTCATTTGCTCTACCATGGGTACCCCAAAGCGTGTGATACTGGAAGAGGGGTTGTTAAGCCTCTGGCAACTTTTCAACCTCTCTGTAGCTTTTACACTCAAGCTCTGAAGGGCCCAGCAGGAGACAAAGCCAACTTTCCCACCCTCCAGCAACTCCTCCTGGGGTACAGCAAGGAAATCCCTCTCAAGCACAACAGCATCTCAGCTGTTCGGGGAGCGTGGTCACCTGCAGGGTAGCTGTGTCCTAAGCCAGCAGAGCTTCCCTCCCTGGTGGCAGTGAGCCCTGCTGCTGCAGCCTGGGGTCAGCAGGGCGTGTGAAGCAGACGTGGTACACGTGACAAGTGCAAGGCTTAGCTCAGGCAGCAGAAAATGCCTGCTTTGAGCAGGGGTGTTAATCCTGATCACTGTTAATATTGCATTCAACTTTCTGAACCTCACTCAAACACCCTGGTTTTCCTCTGACATGAGCTTTGTCCCATTTGCTGACTGCCTGGGAAGCCAGAACAGTATCATGGCTCTGAGATATGGAGCAGGATGGTGCTGATCTGCACAGCTGCACAGCCCTCCCTGGCTGAACTGCTTTTTAAGGTCAGTGTGCAGAGGACTGCTGCCAAGCTGTGAATTTTGTCTCCATGGCAGGGGTCTTGAGCTACTTATAGATGCCACATATGGCTCCTGAGCTGTCACTTGGCCTCTCCTGCTGCAGCCTATTGCAGAAATCTCAGTGGGGCCACTGGCACAGGATGTGTCCATGCTGGCAGGTGCCCAAGGATCAAGGGTGTACCTTGGCACCTTAGAGCCAAGCTGCAAGTATTAGCTGCAGCAGAACAGGTTTCATATGAGAATGGGAATTAGTTAGGCTTGGAATGGGTAACTATTAGCTGGTTGTAAATAATTATTTTATTGAGATGAGGTTACATGAACAGAAAAATTCCTGACACAATCCACAGCTGCCTTTGTGACAAAGCAATGCCTCTTCCCCCCCTCCCTGGCATTTTACAGAGAAGCAGCAGAGAACACTCCTGCAGGATGAAAACAAAGCACCAGTAATGAGCAGTCCTTGCACCTGCACGCAGGAGCCATATATTACAGGGGTAAAGCACTCACTAAAGCAAACTGTGAAGCCCTTCCCTCTTGTGAAGGAGACTGGCCTGACCTGCATTCATCACCACTCTGCATTTCTGAACATCTTTGTTCCTTTAATCTGCACTGATGGGAATACATAACCATGTAAATCTGCATTTTCTCATAATCATCTAGAACAGCCCATAGAGTAAATGCAGCTTCAGCCACGCTTTAGCAAACTGCTGAGCTATGCAGAGCAGTGCAGAAAGAAATGGTTCTTATTCTAATTAAATGTTGCATTTAATTTTTGAAAGAGATGAAACATACCCATTAGGAAATCAAAAACTGTCATATCCATTATATCCAGAATTCTGGTCCCACTGTCATATGGGGGTGTTTGTTTAACCTCTTCACAATAATCTGGATCAACTTCCCATCTGGAAGAAGCAATATTTTGATATTTCATGTGACATACAAAGCTTACTGAAAATGACAAAAAAATGTTATTTTGCAAAGATCTACTTGTTATTGTGTTTGACGAGGGCAGGGTCAGGTAGAGGTGGCAAATTCCTCAGGCTGCTTCCAGCAATGCAGGCAAGCAAGGAAGATTGTGACTGATGAAAAAGGAAGAAAATCACAAGACTGAAAACTATCTGGCCAGTAGCTTCAGGATTTAGGAGACTAGCTGCACCATCGGTCAGATGGTGAACACATCTGAGACTTGTTCGGGGCTGCGGAGAGCAGGGCATCTTTCTCCCTCTGACAGGACTCAGGCAGTCCCGTTGCATCCTGTCAGTGCCAGAGGAGGTTTCTGTCCCATGAGGGAATTGTGCCCCTGAAGGTTCTTTTGGGGCGAAGACCAAAAGCTGCAGCTCCTGGCACGGGAAGCGCCCTGTCCCTTCCCTGGAGCTGGGGAAGCCCAGCTGCCCTCCCGAGGCCAGGGGCTGGGGTATTTCCCTCTCACCCTGTGCAGCTTTGCTCACCACTACTCACTCTGCTTTCTTGCGCTTGTGGTAGGAGCGTCTCCAAGGGTTTCTCCAGGTTTTCCTTTTTGCTAACGACAAGTCAGGCAGGAAAGCAGCCAGAGACCCTTCGATCTGGTCTGGTTTTCCACACAGGGCGTGCTCTGTTGAGCAGTAGTAGGAGCACTCCCCATAGAAGCAGATGTTGTTGGCTGGCAAAGAAAGGAAAAGAGCTTTAAAGCCTACCCTTAAATTAGTATTGAGAATTCATAAAAGCACTGATGTATGTAGCAGCAGAAATAAATCCAAGCCCCTGTTACCACACATAGTTTTCCTCCACTGAAACCACTAGAAAGACATTCATTTCAGTGGCTGGGATCATGCCCTGTGCTACGCTCTTTGTGACTATTGCCAGTCTATTTATATTCCCCAAACCCATTTTTTTTTAAATCCAGTCCTTTCTCCTTTCGTTTTCCCAGACTGATACATTCCTTGGGAGCTATTTGTAACCCCAGGCTGGAACCCCGGATCCCACAGCTGAACAAGTGGCATGTGCCCAAAATTAAGTCACTTCTCAAAATCTTGGCTCGTTTCTTTAAGAACAGAGAACATTTCATTCATTTCCTTGCTGGTATGAAAAGAACTGGCAGTTTTTGCAAGGATAATTATTTACCATCAAGAGTCCTGTGGGGGTGTGCGTGGAAGGTGGAAATGGCAAGGACGTGATGCTGTCAGCACACATCCCAAACACCAGTTCCTTCCTCCACACCTCACGTTACTCCAACAGCCACAGAAAAAGAATCGGCAGCAGGTCTTGGACCGTGTGTTACCTTAAAACCTCCCCAAAACTGCCACCACATATTTCTGTACCAACAGGAACACCCACTTCTTTACAAGAACACCCTGCCCACGGGAATTCACTGAGGGTGAGAGAGAGCAGCTCATCCCCAAAGCCCACCAACGCCGGGCTGTGAAGAGGAACAGGAGCACAGTGCTGCTCTTGTCGGTGTGCTACAACTCTTCTGACATTGCTGTATGCATATAAAATGTCATTAGAGGAAGACTGTGCCCTTTCCTCATGGTAGTGCATGAAGCTGAGAAGTCACATTGCTGCCTAATTCCCCACAAGGCCTCTAAATTCAAATAATGTTTCAGAGCTCCTGTCCCTGTGGGCAGGCTCAGCGTGAGTGAGGCAGGAAGGGCTGGGAGCAGCGGGAGGTGGCTTTCTGCCTGCCACAGGAAGGTAAGCAGTGGGTTTGTGTGGCAGCGATGCCCTGCAGCACGCGGCCCTGCACGTCACTGTGACAGCCCCCAGTCCAAACCTGCAGCCCAGTGGAGATGGGGCGCTGCCAGTGGGAGATGGTGAGTCAGGAGGACAGGGGACAACTCTGGGGATGACAGGAGGGAGGGAGGAACAGAGCAAGGAGCTGTGTTTGAGGAAGGAGAAGTAGGGGAACATGGAACAGCAATAAGATCTCGTGGTGCTTTGGATTAATTAGCTGCATTATCTGGGCCTGGCCATTAACCATGGAATTACACCAAACCACACTATAAAGCTGATGTGTTGCCACTTGACAATCTGTCCCAGCTTTCCTCTGATGTTCCAGCTTTCTCTATTGATGGTTGTCAGATTTGTCCATGAAGCTTGATTACTCTAGAGACAGCCTTTTTGCATCACTCTGTTGTGACTGACTCACAAGGGCCACCCATCCATCCATGCTCAGGAACAACTAACCCAAACCGTGTATTCGTAATCACAGGGTTGGATCACAGCAGTTAAATATATCCTGGCTAAGTCCAGAAATATTTACTCTGTGGCCGAAAAGCTTGTTGACAATTACTCAAGGAAAAGAAAAGTACTTCAGGGAAGAGAAAACGAAGAACAGAAATGACAAAAGAAAGGAAGGGATCACTCAACATATCGGTACTTCTGAGTTTGCAATTTAAGTGTTTTACCAAGCAGTATATCCTCTCTTAAAAATTGTGTTCCCACTGATTTGAAGCTGCAGTGGGGCCTGGGCTACAATTCAGCTGTCTCAGCATCACTCCCTCATCTGTGGAGGGACGGAACCATGCAGATTTATCCTGACTGCCTGAGATAACTTATCTTCCAGGGTTTCTGTGACCTGACTTCCACCTGGCAGCAGGAAGCCAAGGCTCGTTTATCTCCTGCCAGAACGGTTTTGTAAAGAGCAAAAGGCCCAGCAAATGCCCCCCACGCCATCACAGCCTCTGCTGCTCCCTATGTAAATCTGACCTTTCAAGAAAAAGGAGTTGTATTAGACACAGCATTTTGCTCAGTGGGAAGAGAAATACTCTGTTTAATAGTTTGTTTCTGAATTTAACTTTGGGAACAATGAAATCCTGCTCTGTATTGTCAACGAAAGCAACTGGGGCTAATCCAAGTGTGAGAGTAATCACACACTGGCATCCAGGTAAACCCTGAGGAGAGCTGGGGGCTGTGGTGGTGTTTGCTGCTGCAGGGCTGTGCAGTGAGCACGTGTGCTGCCTGCACCACGCCAGCCACTCGTCCCACTCATCCCTGCCACGATCTTCCAGCCACTGATCCTCCACGGAGCCCCATCTCCTGCTCCAGGCATCCAGTCCCCTGAGCAATGGCAAGGTGCGTCCTGTCATTAAGACAGAGAACTTGCAGCAAAACAAGTGTGTTTCTCAGTTAGAAGTTACTTTCAATGACAAATCTTTTGCAGTTATTCCCCCCACAGGCTCAGACCTGTGGTGCCTGCTCCCCACAGCTCCTGTCCAGTTTCTGAGGATAGTGGAGGTGAAAGGATGCTGTATCTTATGCCACTGCTAAAGAAATTAACTGCCTTGATTGATACAGAATAGACATCTTATTATGTCTACCCTAGTCCTTACATACCGGCAGTAAGATGGAGCAGCCTGAATTATCTGGGGAAACATTCATTTTTAAGGTTTTTTAAAAAATGTAGAAAAAAAAGAGGCACCAGATATAGCAAACCACAGTTCTCATTTAAGGCTTCAAGGTGCTGTAGCAAGGCTCTTTGAAACCTAAGTAGGTGACCCACATTCTGCACAGCAGGCTGAGGGTGAAATTCCAGCTGGAGACACGAGCCCAGCGCTTCATGGCAATCCCACGCTGAGAGCAGGGTTTGGTTTTTCAAAGCAAAAATAAGAGGAAAAGGGGAGATGAGCTCCCTGCTGGAGCACAGGCCTTCTCCTCCCATTCAAACCGCCCAAACTGTATGTTCCTCTCACCAGATAAAGGTGTTTCTGCATCAGTACACCTGCAAAAGAAGCAACAGCCAGGAATCTGTGCTCCTGCAGAGTGGGCAGGAATGGCAACAGCAGCAGTGCTGGCAAACCAGACAGGGAAGCATGTTCACACATGCTGGAATGTTCAAATGCTGGGCCATTTGCAACATGCAAAATCCTTCTTCACTGTAAACCAAAATTGTTTCCCCGAAGCACCAGAGAGGCAAGAGAACCCTGTGTTGCAGTGTCTGATTTTCATTATCTGAGGAGGAATGGATGTGACTCGTAATGAAATGCAGGCAAAAATCATGGTCTGGTGACTGAAACTCCAACTAATTACAACAATTAAGGACCAGAGTGTCTGTGTACTCATCTGCACATTCTCTGTGCATCCTCCTGATAGCTGAACAATAATTCTTCTCAGGAAGAAAAGGAACAAGGGGGGATACCTTGAAGCAAATTGCTTGGCAGAACAATTCTTTTATTCAGCTTTGCATGACTCTTAATAGAGGACATTTAGCAAGCCTGTGCAATTGCAGTACTGGAAAGAATCCTGAATATTTACTACAGCAATGCATGAAAAGATCTTTCATTTACCTGCTCAAAATAATGGGTAATTCAGAATTGCTATTGTATGCTGAGAGGGAAAAAAATCCATAATCCCTTGGAATTGGTTAATATGAACAAAAACATAGTGCTTACTAGCTGTGTAACATTGATTTCTTTAAGCTGCTGCCTCAATTACTTCCAAAACTAAGGCTGACATCATTAATATGTCTCTTTTTTCCTAGCAAATTACCATTCATTTGTAAGAGTAGCAGGGCTACTGCAGTCTGCCCTGCTGCAAAGGATGTAAAATTAATTTAAATAATTACTGACCTAATTCCATTTCTCATGTTTAAGTCCAAACTGCCTGGAAGTGCACTTTTCTGCAATCTGCTTTCCCTCTGAGTGCAGCCTAATGCATCCACTGACCTGCCTGCTCGCAGCCATCGTCACTTTTCCATGGAAGCAGGGATGCTGCTGGGCACTGTGCTCTGAAGCTATGGCTGCCTCTGGCTCCCTGGCCCTGATTTCCATGCCTGACGGCACAAGGGAGGCGGCCCAGGAGTGGAAATGCAGTGAGGTTCCTTCCAACACATCCCCACACTGGTCTAGGAGATACCACGTGCCTGGACAACACTCCTGGTGGGATCCTTGGGGTGTCCCGTGCAGGGCCAGGAGCTGGACTTGATGAGCCTGATGGGCCCTTTGCATCTCAGTTTATTGCATGATCCTGTGATTGATGAGCACCATCAATACTCACCCTCTGAGGGCGCAAACCATGGGCTCCCAGCCCGAGGGAAAGATCTTCCTATGAAATCAATTTCATTCAGTCCTCGTTTAATTTGAAGAGCTGTGTGTGTGTGCATGCAGAGGGGCATTTTGCCAGCAGGCACCACGGGTCCCCATGACCAGGAATTGTCACTGAGCACCGCTGGGGTGGAGATGCAATGACAGAGCCACCTGAAAGGGACTCCCAGAGGGCCCTCAACAGCTTTATGTTGGTGCACAGCCTGGTTTGTGACAAGTACCAACAGGTCTCACCTCGATTTCTCACCTTTGGAGGCAGCTCTCCCTCAAAACCCACTGACTCAGCTGCCCTTCATCTGCCAGAGGGGCAAGTCAGCCCCCTCAGCCTTCCGCAGGCTCCCTGCTCCCTCTTCATCCTCACTTCCCAAACCACAAACCTCACCCCAGCACCTCCCTCTTCCTTCTCTGCCCTCAATCTGCTGCCTGAGCTGCCTGCTGGGCTTGTGGAAGTTGTTTCTAAAAGCTTAATTTAGGATTTGCATTATTTTTTCATTAAGTGTTAATTAATGTCTGCCTTTTAAGGTCAGTATGAAATACAAGACAGAGGTTGGGCATATGTTAATGAGAATCTGACTAATTAAACTGGGGACTTGTAGGGAAGAACTCTGACAAGTAACCAATGTGATTTAACCAAAGTATATTAATTCAGGAAATGTAAAATGGAAAGAAAAATTAATTGTTTAAGCATTTTATTCTCCAGAAAAGCCTGATTCATAGCAAATCAAACATTTTAATTGAATTTATCTAAGACCTCTAAATAAATTTGAATAAAGGATTATTCTTGGATCATCCTTTGGATGTCTAGAATTTCATAATGACAAGATAAAGATCTTCATCTGAACTGGCAGCCTTAACTCTGTATTGCCCAGCTCTGGCTGCTGTAAGCTGCTCAGTACTTGGGAACAGTTTTGAAATTCTCAGAAATCATTCAAGTTCACCCCTAAGTCTTGAAATATAACCTGGGAAGACTTAAAATCAAGTAAACCTACTAATAAACATCTTACTTGCCAAAGTAGGAATAAAATGGCTTATGTTTGAAGTGAGCCAAAGCACCTTGTGCACAGTCTAAAGATTTTTTTGCCATTTTTTGTACACATTTGCCTACAAAAATCAAGCCAAAAAAAATTATAGAGAGACAAAGAGGGAGGGAAAGCAACTGAGGCAAACGCAGCAATATATGCCCACCAGGTTTGGTGAACATGTACTGTCACCATAAACGTGCACGTAAAATTGGAGTGTTCATAACAGGGGGTAAAATGAAACCTTCTGCAATTATGTAATGTATTTTACAAGTGAAGTTCCTGGAATAAATAACTGTCTGCTCAACTGTGTCCTGCAGAGCCGAACACAAATATGAAGCTAAAAATAACAGCCGTAACAATGACTTTATTGGGGATCAGAAAAGTGTGATAAACGTTTTAAGAGCAAAAGCTCTGCAACGACGGGGCTCTGGTTTCTAGCTAACAGCAATAAATTACAGTTACATTGGGAGAAACTGTAATTAAGTCTTTGGATCTCGACTTCAGGGATCTGGGATAAACAGCTCCTGGCCAATCACACATAGAGCAAGGGAGAAATCTCCAGAGGTTTCTGCTCCAGATTGCCTCTTACTCAAGTCACAGCCTCAGTTCAGCGAAGCACATTTGCACACAGCTAAAACAATATGAGTTAAGCTACTGGAGCATGGCACTGTGTTTTAAACTGAACCTGTAACCTATAAATTCTATATGCAAGAACAAACTTACACATTATTTCTGTGCCTTAACTCAAGAGCCTTAATTTCTCCATCTCAGCATCCCAGATGCTAAACAGAGATACTGCACTTTTTCCCACCTTTTGCCCATTTTTCCCTATTCCAGTTGTATATGCTGGTGAGCAGGACAGGGTTTTATCCTGTGTTTGTAAAACTCCCACCCTGTGGAGCTCCATCCTTGACTGGGTCCACAAAATAAGTAGAAAGAGTAAGAAAGAGTGGTATCAGCTTCTGGGTCAGCCCTCAAAGCAAGAGCAAGGACTGGGAACAATTCAGGGCACTTCCAGCCCAACAGAGAATCTGAGCTGGAAGCAGGATATATCACATATCTATTTCCTGATATTTTTCCCCAAACTCCTGTTGTAATAAAACCTGAAAGACTCTGAGAAATTAGGTTTGGTCCTCCAGTCAAACCCAGAAATGAATGCATCTGACCAACAGAAGTGACAGATCACATTGCAATAGGGAAAAAAAAAAAGCCTAAGTAACTAATGGGCTGGGTAATCAGGTTTTGGGTAAACTGAGAGCACCAGAAAAAAAATTGCTTTAGAAATTGTTCTACACAAAACATTTGTTGAATACATTGCTTTGGCGAACATAAAAGCCTCTCTCTGCGGATAATTTGTCAAGGGGAAAAGGCACTCAACTCAAAACAATAAAGTCTGCTTTGTAAGCTATGTCTCCACACTTATCTTTATTCAAAGGTCTAGAAGACAGTTTTATTAGAAATATCTGAGCAATTAAGCAATCTACTCATCGTTTCCTTAAGTATGTGTTCAGCGGGATTGAAAGAATAGAGTGTTATTTCCAGGACTACCTGGTGAGATGAAAAATGTTCTCCACAGCTTCTTGTCACGAGTAACGTCTCGGATTTCTCTCGTCATGTTAACCAGTCTACCTGCAACCGGGGGCACGCGACGGAAATCCAGGATCCTGCCAGAGGGAGAAAAGGCACAGTTTATGTAAAGGATTAAATTGTAATGATAGTTATAGGTTTTAGGAAGCTTCATTACACTCTGAAGGCACATTTATCTGTGGTCTTTAAGGAGTATAAAGCCCATCAACTTTAAACTGGATAATCCCTCATATAATATATTATAAAATATGTCCTGAATATGATGAGCTCCGAGTTGCCTATGTAGTATGCAGTAAAATACAAGAAAAGTTTGAAGGGCATTGTTCCATGATAAAAATGAAGATACATACGATTCCAAAAACTAGAGACAGCAGAAATTTATTTTTTTACTTTGTGCTACTTTATGACTGTTATGACACGCATTTTTGCTCACCAGTTTTTTAAGTGACTTGGGGAATGGGATTTCAGCCTCTTTCTTCCATAAACACCATGTAATTCTTTTTCTGACAGTCTTAGTATGTGTTTGATTTATTTCCTTCTGCTCCTCTCTGTTTTAATACCCTTATACGAACCTAAACAATCTCCCTGAGACCAAAAATTTTCCCACAGGCAAAGGCTGGGAGAAGAGCCTCTCTCCACCCCAAACTCCCCCGCCTAAGATCATAAAAACCTCCCTACGAAGCACTGCTATTAGATACAGTAAAAGAGCAAAGACCCCATACAAAGCCTCCCCATAGGCAGGATTTTTATATCCACTGTCTGCTGTTCAGATTTTCTACACTGGGTAGCAACTGCTTTTCCTGCTCAGTGTGTGGATATTTAACATACCCCCCGTAGGAACTCCACTGATGGTTTTTTTGCTACAGCACCATCTGCTTGAAACGGCAATATAAAATATAAAGCAGAAGGGATCAACACCAAGGTCAACAACAATAAAACAGAGAAGAACCTTGAAGGATGTGATCAGGATTGGCTCTTACTGGTAAACCTACCCTGTGCCACCCACTGACACGTTCCCAGATCCCAGCTATCATCCCAGAAGGCAGCAAATGCTACACAACCCCCCAAATAATTTGTAGCCCCAAAGCTTTGAGCTTTTGAAAGGATGTGTCTTGGCCCTTCACAGTGAGAAAGATGCTTCAGTGAAATGACATTGTTTCCAGACATACTGTTAAGCACTAATTAGTAATTCCAACCCCTAATCTGGGCAGGCAGGGAAAGCTGCAGTCTTGGGGTACCCACCATTCCCTGCACTAACTCTGGAGTGGGGACATTTTCAGCAACAGGAGCAGGAGACAACCACCACTGCCCTCTCCTTTCCACTAACTTTTGCCCTAAATATGCTCCTGGTGTGGGACAGTCCCAGCTTTTTGCTGTGAAACCACAATGCCCTTCCCATCTCAATTACTGCTCTCTGAGTACTCACACCATTCCCCACGTCTCCTTTGGATCTCCGTGCCCTGGAGCTAATTGGGGTGAGCCAGACTCCTGTCACACTTACGTGACATATTCCCTGGGAGATGGGTGCTCTCCATATGTACTTCAAGATCACAGGGGAAATTAATTTCTCAGCTTCTCTTCAATATAACTTCTCTTTCTTTTTGAGAATGACTTATTGCCAGGTTTCTCATTCCCAGAGTAAGTCACGTTTCCTAATTATTAACCTACCCTTTCATCATCTGCCATTTCATTTATTTATGGCGTTTGCCCGCTTTGTTCCATTTTCCCCTTTTAAAAAGTAATTCAGTTACAGGAGTGGCCAAGTGCAGCAATTTATCACAATATTTCCCCTTTTCTTTTAATGCAAATCCATTCCACTTGCCTGTCCAGATGAAACGCTGCTATTTCTGCATTATGCCTCTCATAGTCTGAGAAGTAAAAAAAGTCAGGCGGGGTTTCTTGTTCTCTGGTTTGCCTGCAAAGGAAAACAAGGGAAGTGTTTTAATGAAGGGTTAGCATTTCTAAGGAGCAGTGCTCAGTCATCAGCACACTGCTCAGGAGTTCAATATTGTTTGCTTAATGGAAGACCTTTAAATACCTCATTTGTGCATTATTTGCCATGCAGCCTTCATTTTATCTTCTTTTTTAAACTAGTCTAACAAAAAATAGGAATTCAAGACTCGTGCAGGCAGTCTGCTGTCACAAAGCTGTTCCACTCAAAACTCTCGCTCTATTTAACAAGATCTGTTTTATCACTCTCAAACATTTCATTAGCGACAGCGGTGAAGACAATGTCATTTCATTAAATTATCATTAACTGTAATTATGAAATTTCCAAAAGTAATAACATTTTTCTTTCATCTTTGGCAGCCATGCAACTCCTATCTAGAATATGCCTCTCCCTTTGTATTACTTAGAGCCAAAAGTGACATGTTTTTCTCATTTCAGCAGGAACGGGATCATTGCAGTTTGATGGCCACGACACTTGTTATGTTTCAAAGAACATTAACAAGACTGTGCTTGAGAGAGGATGCAGAATTTGTTGTTTCTTCAGTTTAAAAACCATTAAAAATGTCATTCTGAAAGAAAGGCTGGAAATAGTAAGGCTAAAGCTTCCACACCACACTACACTGGAAAAAAGAAAACAAGAAAACAGGAGCAAATCTCTGTCTCACTTCAGGCAACTTCCAGTCCTTTTGGATGGAGCTCTACTCAAGCAGCAGACCAGTGCAACATCTGGGTCCCACCTCAACCTGTTTTGAATTCTTCAGAGGGAGATAAGCACAGCAAAGCTGCCTGCAGAGCATCTGCAAGGGAGGACAGCTCTCCAGAAGAGGAAAACAAAGCTCTTTCTCATTCCCCGCTGTCACAGGTGGCCCAGCTGACAGCTCATGCGTCACTCGTGCTGCACGCTGGCAATTAAAATACAGCTTCTGCACGGGGACCTTGGTGCAGGAGAGGCTTTGGGGCGGTGCTGGTGCAGAACTCAAACCTCCACAGAAGTCCTAATTTTGGGTTTGTTATGGACCCCAAGCTGTGTCCACCCACCACTGCGACTACCAGGGCTGCTGTCTGCCCAACAGCCCTCCTGGGGCTCTCCAAGTTGCTGGAGAAACCAGATAAGCCCTGTGGGCTTTGGCTGCATGAAGACTTTGCAGTGCACCTAGCAGGGTTTGAAAGCATGATATCCTTTCTCAGACATTCCTTTTCGTATTAACAACTTGGCAAGGTACTCTGTCTTGCCCTAAACAATGAACAACATGAAGGTGTTTGACTTGTGTCCAACAGAACTCAAGGTCAGAGTGGCCTCAAACACCCCAGTGATGCTCTGGCCATAACAGCACTGACCACTGTCATAGCAGTGGTCACAGACGTGGCCAACACTCGGCAGAAGTCCTGCTAGGGAGCTGCTGTGGCCACAAAGGGTTCACAAGGACACAAGCTGAAAGTGAGCCTGGCATAAAATAAAAAAGAGTACTTTGATTTGTCTCCGTAAGAAATGCGAAAGGGGAACGAGCACACCCACAAAGAGGAATAATAGAGAGCAGAACCTGTGGCACGTCACACAGTGCACTAAGCAGTCAAAACAAGAATTAGGAGAGCTGCAATCTCATTGTGCATGTTCCCCTAAAAAATGAAACAATGAACCCTGAATATGAATTCAAAGGAAAAATTTTAACCTATTTCTGCTGGACATAAAATTATATATTTACATACAACTGCCCCTCCCCTCCAGATTTTAAAAGACTTGATTTCTTCAACAAATCCTCACCCCAAGATTTTGCAAACTTTACACACATCAAGCACAGTTGATAAGCTGCAGAAAATATTACTAATTAGCTAATCAATGCCATCTGCTTTTTATCTCCCAGAGACTGTAAAAGAAATCACAGCTCTTCCTTTATGAGAAAATCTTGCTCCAGAAAATCAGACTTAACTGGGGGCTGGATCTCAGCCTTGCAAGCAGAGCCCTGCCCCAGCCCAGCCCATGCTCCCTTTCACTCTTCCCTGTCCTCCCTGCCACCCCCAGCAATGGCTGTGGATATTTTTCATTTGGGAGTAAGCACAGCTGTCCTGCAGGCTTCAGGCTTGTTTGTACATATTTTTCTGCTGTCATAATGTATTATTAAGTGGTAGCACACCCTCCTAAGAAAATCATGACATTGATTGCCATAAAACCTTCAAAAAAGGGCACCAAATCCACCGTGCAATCTAGACAATGGAAATACCAGGTTTTTTTGAACCTGATAACACATCATGAAACAAAGTCCCAAGTTTCTTTTGTGCTTCAGGTGCTCTCCAACCACTTTTCACACAGTCCACACTCATGTCAAACACATGGTACCCACTTCTGTGCCTCTTCAAATACCGTGTTATTCAGAATGTAGACTTGAAGGAGGATTTACCAACCCCCCAAGATGCTTTACATTCCTTATGTTCCTCTGTAGAGCTCTACAGAACTAAGACATAGCAGATCCCAACATGAAACCCTCTCCTGAAATAACCTTGAAAAACCCTTTGTGCTGACATACTCCAATCTTCCACAGATAGAAGAGAAACCTGGTTCCTTGGATGTGACGTTAAATAGACAGATTTTTATTCAAGCAGAGATTTATTTTTAATTTGATGTCTGCAGCAGTACCTAAGGAGGTTCCTTGGGAATTCCCCAGGCAGAGCAAGCTGCCATCCACCAGCGCTCACTAACACGTGTGTGGATCATAGCCCAAGGTACACAACTGAACTTAAAAATCCACGTGAGCCTAACAGAGCTCTGAACCAATGCCATGAACAGGCTGATATGAGAATGGCTTTAACAGTGTTAAAAGGCACCTACATCATAATCTAGAATTTTTACTTTATCCAACTGCATTGATACATAATTTTATTTTATCCATGTTAAAATTT